>JARQST010000558.1:333852-457291 GCA_030142225.1 Pachycephus smyrnensis | reverse complement strand
GCCGCGCGACCGACAAAATTTCAATGGAGCCGACAGAGAGTGTCGCTTCTGATTCCCTATAGGGATTTTATTCTGTGGTATAATGGAGTCCCATGGATGAAAGGGACTTCCCCAATTTCCGATTTTCGGACCATTAAATTACATCGAGTATATCAGTCATTCGAGGAAACAACTTTTAGTAGTTACCGATAAATGAAAACCATATGTAAGCAACGGACGAGATTTAACGTATGATCTAATTTGAGGCTACTTGGTAAACCTTCTGCGCTTCTTTCATACGTACTCTGAATTTGAGGGTCCAGGTGGTTGCCAGGAGTCGTGGCCCGATTCATAATTCCATGGTCGTTCATGATGGTACGATGATTGTTGTTGGTGTCTTTGTGAAAACTGTTGATATGCGAACAATGCTATGGTCACACCAAGGGCAAATCCGAGCGTCCACAAAGGATATACCATTTTGAGCCTCAATCGTTCTACTACAAACTGTTACTGACTGCCACTGACAAATGTGAATGCTAGTTGTGTCTTGAGTTGCAGTAACGTATAGCCCTGAAGTTTGGTTAGGTTCGCAGAGCAACCAATAACGGATAGCAACCAGCAACTTTCATTTCCCCTAGAATAGTAGGGCTGGTTTTTCATTTGTCCAATTTTTAATCAGCAGAACGCTTGGCTACTGGTTGGTTTCAACGGAAAGTTTCTGTTACGGCCAATAAAGCAGTTTCTTGTCGATTGAATTTGTGCAAATATATAAATCAGATTAGAATTTGTAGACAGGCGTGCCAACTTTTAGTTAACTAATTTTTAAGTATTGGAGAATTTTCAGAAATGTTATACATTCGTACAGTATTATTTAAACTGTTTATTCAAATTGGAAAATTATTGTAAATACAGAAATGACATAGCTTATTATGATCAGCGAATTATGGATCTTTTCTGTAGTTCATCAACGTGATCCCTCTCAGTGTTGAATATTATTAAAAACTTTTTCGGCATACAGGGCAAGTCGCATTTTCCTGAAAAAGAATAAAAGATATTTTAATATTGCAGTGATTGTAATTAATGAATATAATTAATCGAGCCTTGCAACCGCAATCTTATTATTAATTCTTATATTAACTTACTTCTTTCAATCCGTGGATGCATGATAAATGAAATGCATGTCCACATGGCAGAGTTTTTATAGGCTGATCTTTGTTCTCCTGACAAATTAAACACGTTCTGCAAATAAATTGTAAGTCTGTTACCACCGTGTGAAGTGAGTTGCATTATAACGCTCTCTCAAGTAATATCAATATTTAAGTTGGCAGACATGTTGCTACGAAGGAGTAGAAAGATTAAGGTGACCGGGACTTCCCCTAAGTGTATTAATCGAAATTAGCGTCACCTACTTTCTTTAACATTAATATTCTTATACAAGTCTAAAGAGAAATTCGTGATTGTCTTGATGATAAATTACTTGAGTCGTTATTTCTTACCTTGCTTTATCCTGGGCAGATAACTGAGAGAAACCTTCGTACATTCCAAAGATTACAGCTCCCGCAAAGCCAATTCCACTTATTATTATTCCCAATTTACTCATTTTCAGAAATTTGTAAAATCAGAAACGATCTTCACTATTCGCGTTGGTGTCTTTGATTCTAATGACTGCTCACTAGCAGCAACACGTTAATATATATGGCTGCGAGTAGTCTGAAGTACGCGGAGCGTCATCGAAATCTACGAGCAGGGATGCAGGACGATCGGTGCTTAGTAAAAGTCTCCATTTCCAGTTCTCGATGACGGTCAGTATACTTTTACTTTCTTTTACTGGATTTGTAAATTCGTAGTATACTTAAATAACACGACTGATCCTATCATTTTCGACATACGTTTGTCAATGTATCCAGATCATGAAATGTTCACTCCTAGGGACTTTAATATCGGTATCATGTTACTAAAGAAATCGGTTACTGCAATAATTACTAGCAGTGGAAAAAAGAATTATTGACAGTAGACTCTACTCAAATATGATATTTCTTTGTAGTGACACGTGATATATGTAAATATGTTTTTCTGTCAAGATTTCAAAATGAGAAACGGAGGTACAAGAATAAAATGAGATGACAATACAACTCGTGACATACGGTTTATATTAATCTTCAACAACAGTAAAACGAAATATTATTTACATAGGCACAATTATTGATAAACTAGTGTAAAAGCATCGTGTGCTTAGCCTGACGTGATATATATAATTTACAGACTTATAAATATACAGCTATTTTTCTTTGTCAATTTTAATACACTTCCTCACAGATCTGGGGACATATTTCTTTGTACGTTTACGTGCAGCCTTACAACGGACGGACTCGTGGCAGTCGGCGGTGACGTGACTCAAAATTAAAAGTGATCCCATACGTGTACTCTACTTTTTGGAATCCGTATTAATTTCTCGCATCACTTTTTCTTTCCTCAAAAATTCTTATTTCCAATAGCCGGTTATTATATCAAGTGGATCGAGTATGATTTGATGATCATTTCATTGTTTTAAACTTGACAAGATATAGATGTAACGGGATTCTGAGGCGATAGTGTGCTGGGTGTTACCGAAGAAAGCGGCTTTGCAGCAGAATCAATCGTTTGTATACCGGGTGTCTGTTGCTTTATCAACATATGACGAAGAGATTGTGCTTCTTCACGAAGAGTTACTACCTGAGCACGCAAGATGGCATTCTCGTGCTCCAACATGGTCGCTCTTAGAGCAATCTATAAATAAAATAATTAAAAAATGTGAAATATTGATAAGAGGAAGTATTCGCAGTAGAGTCAATTTAAACAAGGATGCACAAGTTAAGTATTGATACGATAATTTTCAAATTTGAGCAACGATTTTCAGCTGTAAATCTATATTTTCAGAATGAAAAGAAAATATTTTTTTGGAGCAACTTACGTGATCTTCGCGAATTTTACGAGCGTCGCGGGACTTCTTGGCTGCTTGATTGTTACGTTTTCGTCTTTCATAATATTTCTCGTCTTTCTGATCCTCAGGAATGGGTTTCTTCTCACCACGTGGTCTTCTCTGTTGGATATTCGTGATACCATTGCTACTGATGAAATGATGATTCCCCAACGTTCCTAATTCATCGTCATTACGATTACTTAAAATTTTGATTGAAGATATAAAAAATCTTGTTATCGATGATACAAAATGCAAAACAAATGCCCCGGGTGAGGATCGAACTCACGACCTTAAGATTATGAGACTTACGCGCTGCCGACTGCGCTACCGAGGCTTGTGGTATGGAAAAGCTCCATTTTGCACATGAATTGCATTTTACGACGTAAGTTTTTCAATACTATTTTCATATCACCGATCCGAGAACCTCACACAGTCCACAAATTTTCCATTTTTCTCTCATATTTTAATCAAATTTATGTTACAGGCAATATGAAGATTTAAAAGAAAACCTCTGATATTAACCGAAACCTTCGTAAGTGAGCTCTTTCGTTATTTCATTAATAAATATTGATTGATTAATCTTTTATTTATCACTGAATGAAGGAACTTGCTACTGTCTGTCATATCTAGGATCTCATCCCATGTTGAATTTTTTTCCTATGCGCATTATGCACTTTATAACACGGCAAGGCTACAAGTGCAAAAGCTTACCTGCATTCGCGGAATTGGAAAATGGCTGAGGTACATTTATCGATTGAATTAATGGCGGCACCGCCGCGAGAAGTGGCGGTGGTAATAAACTAGTCGGTATTGAGAACGGTGCTGTTAGCGAAGAAGGAGTTAAGGGTGACACAGGTGTTTCGCCGGTAGAGCCACTTCTTGGTGGATCAGGTTCTCCAAAACCATAATCTCTCGCAGGAAATGGATCATACCTGCACAAGTCTGAAAGCAGGAAGAATTGGACAATAAGCAGTACATTCTACCAAGCTCTAATTTTTATTAAAGATTAATAATATCAACCCTCTAATCAATCTCTTCGCGTCCGTTCGTCCTCTCGGAAATACAAGTTTAAAGCCCCTGTGGCCTAATGGATAAGGCATCGGTCTCCTAAACCGGGGATTGTGGGTTCGAGTCCCACCAGGGGTAGAAACCCTTATTTTTTTCACTGCCAACCTGAACTTCTTCATAGATGCTCATAAATGCATTACTGCAAGACTCATTTCCTTCTCGATTATAATACGCAATAATCTTAACAATAAGCTATAACCTTAGCAATTTCAATACTGTTGTTCTCGTAATTTAATTAGGGTCGTATTTCTCCTGCGCGTTGCGTCTCATGATATGGATAAGGTCAGAAGAACAGGGGGTGACGTTGTTACTGACAAAAGATAAATGTAACAGTTACAGGGTGTCACAATAGTGGCGCCTATCCGTGGGAAATTGGCACCGGTCCCGAAAGCTCGAAGCGGCTTCTTCTCGTCATAAAAAACTTTAACTTATTTCAACGACAGTTATGATTTTAAAAGGAACACGTTTCACCGTGTAAATAACCAGGCGAGAAATGACGCGCTCTTGCGCGCTTCAAACGATCACGCTAACTAAAGTTCACCCCTCACAACAGAGCACCGATGTGACAAATATTGAATAGGAAGGGAATGCCTTTTTAAGACAGTCCCTATTACAGTTTCACTAGGACGAGCTCTAGCGATTGTTCTTTATATTTTTACAGGAGGAAAATAACTTTTTATTGGGTTTACACGCAATCTAAAGACTTAATAGCAGTTGAATTTTATGTACAGTTAGAAACGTCCTGGAAGTTTTTTAAATCTATTTTTCTTTTTCCATTGAACTGTGTATTAATTGATTTTTATTTTATATTTTCTTTATTGTATATCTTTTTGGATACTTTTTTGAATCGGTGAATCTTTCGTTTTGACATGCGCGGTAGGTTTGTATATTATGTAACAGACAGTTTGACTAGTAGTTGATAAGTCTTATCTTACATTTTATTATGGCGGTATAAGAGCTGATTCGATCGCTATGGGATTTATGCCGAAGAAGTATAGATTTGTTTTTATTTCATGATAGTTACTACTAGTGTTATTATAGACGTAATATTGTTTAACTTTTCTACGTAAAAATTGCTTTTTCGAGTAAATACAGAAAATTCTATAATACCAAAGTTTCGTAGTAAAATAATAGTTCCTTATAGTGGCCGCATTATTCACGAAAAGTTGATCGCCTTTGAAAGAACATTAAGAAGCACGAAGTCACTATCGAGTTCGATCTTATTATTTGCTTCTACATCAGCGTAATTCTCGTGGAAATTCCTTTAGCTCAATTCACCATAGTCAATGGCCCATCCAACGAATACGACTAATGAACCAAGAGACAAACTAAATAAATTAAGAAAAAAAATTGATTGATGCTATCGATTCGCATATCGAAACAGTTATCAGTCAATCGACTGCGGATGGATAAAATTTCCATGATGCGACTTAATTAAATATCCAACGCCATCAAAGATACGTGTAGACACCCACACAGTGTATCCCTCAGAGAAGAA
The DNA here is from genome assembly GCA_030142225.1 of Pachycephus smyrnensis. Taxonomy (NCBI): domain Eukaryota; kingdom Metazoa; phylum Arthropoda; class Insecta; order Hymenoptera; family Cephidae; genus Pachycephus; species Pachycephus smyrnensis. The sequence goes on along the minus strand of JARQST010000558.1, from coordinate 451,787 downwards.
AGAAATAAAGAAAAGAAAGTCGCGAGGGAATGAGAAAGTCTTTCGATGAATAAAAATTCATTTGCCAGCTGAATGACAGGATACAAAAACGGTCAATGACGTAGCCATCATATTCAGTGACGTCAATGATTTATGAAGTCGTTCATCCAACGGTCCACATCGGAGAATCGAAAGAGCCGTGAATACGATTTAAAAATTAAACCAACGAAATGGCGTCCAAACAGAAGAAGAGTTCTCTTTGATGTCACCCCACAAAAGCCCTTCTCCTCCCTTGCTTATTCTTTCCTTGACTCTCCCGCCATTTCCTAACTGGAAAATCCAAACGCGTCCTTTCGCTAACATGAGTTATCGCTATTATAATCGGCATTGTCCTTTGTTATCACGATAGCAAATAGTTTCCATTATCATCGTAAAATTCGTATAACTCGTGGCAAATTTTTTGCGAATCACGATTACGAAGTTTTTACTAGATAAATATACACGTGGCTTTGGACGATATTGATATTTCATTATTTTGCGTGCTATCAATGACCTATAACTACTATCGATATAATGTTATCTTTGAAAAAAGAAAATTACAAAAATTTTATCAACTCCAGTCCGTGACAATGTGACTTGGCACATTGCCGTGACCAGGATTCGAACCTGGGTTACTACGGCCACAACGTAGGGTCCTAACCACTAGACGATCACGGCTATTGGAGCACTTGAAAGTGATCTATCGATCTCGACAGATCGTTCCAGTCCGAGACCAACTTGCTCGATCATCCGTGACCTTAGATCCACGTGATTGTTGTCCGATTCTATAGTGACAGTGACGTACCTGAAGGCGGAGCAAGGAGGCTGTAACTCCTGAGAAGATGCAACGCGGAAAACGCACCGGATACGGACCTCCCGGCACAGATGGACGTAGCGTGCGCGTGGGATCCCATATTGGATGATGATTTTTCAGAAACATTAACAAGAATTTTTCTCAATGAAATCTTAAGGCAGCCTCCAGTAGCTTCCTTCTCTTTTGATTTCTCCGCATGATCAACACTTTTTTTTTTAAATTAATCTCAAGATGGTATCCAAGCTGAACTTTGATTTTTTTGAAATTTTTTTACCTTCCTTCAATGCCACAGTTTTTTTAATAACATTTTTTAAGGTCACTTTAAAAAATTGTTTTTAACGAAGATACCGGATATGCAGTCTGCTGTACGACTTCCGTTTGGATTCAAAGCACATTGGTGACTCCTTTGGATCGTATGGATGCTACAGTCTATGGATACAGAATATTGGTAGGTTGACGTGCGATCACGTGTGTTAATATTACATGGCTCTATTGCTACGTTTTCATTGGTCAAGTCGGGGGTTGCTCCCGCCCCTGAGAACCTGCGCACCAGGATAATACTCTCCCTTGAGCGACCGCCCCTGTACAGTCAAAGGTGACCAAGTGTTAGCCAATGGTCAAGTAGCTGACCAATAGCGATTGTAGTCATCCAATGAATTATCCATAACTTTTGCTTACATATATCACAGCCGCTCCATAATCTACCGGGTAATCATCCCTCAAATTATTGGCTTTTGTGCGGTCAAGTGTCGACCGACTACCCCGTCCCCAATGATGTACGACACGTCGCTCGATCTTCCAAGGTTCAGTTTATCAATCGAAATATGCCCAAAACTATATTCTTTCAAAGAAAAAAATTTGCATTTATAATCCCCGCGTATACAGTGTCTTTTTATTGTTGCGCAATACTGAAAATGATCATTTTGATTATTTTTCCCCTATATCACATATAAGAAAAAAGTTTAATCGAATCAATGATCAAGAAAACTTTAAATGGTAAATATGATATGAGCGATGGAAGAATTTTGTGAAATAATTTTTTTTTATTAAAACTTCCTGTTTACTGTAAATTAAAAATATTTTGTTATTATACGTAATTATAAATAATCATAGGATGAGCCATGGGCGCATTTTACAGCTGCACGTGGAATGGTACATGTATTTATACCTCACGTGTGTACCGGTACACGCGTATGCGTGTTCTAATGTCTGGGACATGAAGCAGCTGACACCGCCGACACTTTCACGTTAGCTACGAATGTTTAATGCGCCAGTAATTATTACGAAGTAAATTAGCTGCCGATGTGTAATTAGTCAGGTCAGCTCATCAATGTTGCAGCTACCGTTCTGTATAATTGCGGGATCTAGGAGGAGCGATTAATAGCTGGAGAACGGTGCACCGACAATGAAGGGAGGTCATCCACGTTCCTCGACCTGTCTGCTTCTTTGTTTTCTTTCTTTTTTTTTAATTTCCGCCCAAAATGCCATCTATAACATTATCAACGTTTAACGGTATCTTACGATTAATTTTAGATCGTCCTAAATATACCCTAGAAACAATTCTAGGGTCCCTGGAAGATATCGTAGATTATTCCTACTGAGCAAAGATCAAATAGTATCATTTAGTAATATCCATACCGACATTGTCAGCATAACACTGTATGTCATATGGCCATGATCTCACGGCTATGCAATTATACACCGGTATTGAATACCATCCTTCCTGTTCAAACAATTATAGAATGCGTAATCCCCGGGAACCCTTCATCAAACAAAATAAAAAAAAGATCAAGCACTTCCGGTGAATCGAATATTCTTAGCTTTGAAAATTATTTAAATTTACCCAAGGTCTCTTTTTCCCCCTTACCCTTCAAACCTGAGAAAAATCTATATCCAACTTAAAAAAAAATTATTTGCTCGAACTTCCTTTACGTATTGATAGGTTTATATAAAAGAAAAAGATCAAGCACTTCCGGTGAATCGAATAATCTTAGCTTTAAAAATTATTTAAATTTGCCCAAGGTACCTTTCTTTTCCTCACTCCGTCAAACCTGAAAAAAATCTATGTCCAACTTAAAAAAAAAATTATTTGCTCGAACTTCCTTTACGTATTGATAGGTTTATATAAAAAAAGAAAAAGATCAATTTTTTTAATTCAAGACGATGACTCGACAAGCCCATCCATGTCACTCAATACGTAACTCTCTTATCGATGAGTGAAAATTGAATTGAAATTGCCGCGCGAATTAGGAGGTATCACTGCTATGCATACCTATGATCAATGTAAACAAGGTAAAATTGGAGCAAACGAAATGAAACTAAATAAAAGATTGCTCCTGGGGTATATTGCTATTATACAGCAATGGCGGCCGATCGCGTTGGCAAGCAGAAGCGGCACTCCGGCATTATCGGATGCTCGTTATCATTATGTGGCTGGATTTTTGATAGCCGTCGACTCTCCATGGCGAGGGTGCTTGCTGATGGGGTCTTGGAGGCACAGGGGGTTGTGTGAACGAACACCTGTCGCGAGGCCAGGTAACGTGACATCACGTCACGTGACCCCGTGAGCTCTGACCCTCCCGAACCCCTTCGTCACCCCATACCCGATCCTCCAGCACCTAACAGCTAACGGTAATCACTTTAATCGCTGTCCTGGAAACTAGGATCACGCATTGTCCTGATCTATAGCTATATATATGTATCTATATATTTATATTCAAATACCACACATAGCCATACATATTTAAGTATATATATAATATGGTTTTGATTGTCCCAAAGAATAATATTCATGTCCTGCCACGCGTTTAACTAGAGTACGTCATAGTATTTGTTCTCAGTATTAAAAAGTCAAAAAAACCTACTCAGACCTTCACAATTGGAAATTCACCCCTATAATAAGGGAGGATCCCTTGTCTTCCCGGAAGCTTCTCACTGCAACTCTTAACCCCTGTAATGTCAGAGTTGGCCAGTGCACTTGCGGGAAAGTCAACTACCTGATCAAGAAAAATGATCGTCATTTTTGTAAATTTTTAATAAGGGTTCGTACAGTGGAGGATAATAATTTTTTTATTCAGAATTTTATCATTGATTTTGAAAAAAAATCTTGCCCAGTTATAATGGTTGTGGACGAAATTAAACTCGTGGGAATTTTCGGATTTTTCGTGTGGAGATATCTAACGTAGTCAGGGACTGCTGTACTTATTGTTAGGTGGTTACGGCGCGATATCGCAGGACAAAAGTTTATTCGTACACCTCGGAACGACAGCAGGGTGCGGAGGTCGCGTGCCTGCCAACCCCCAGAGAACACATCCACGCCAAGCACAGGGATTCATTCCAACCCTTGGGAGTCACGAATCGTGACGTTCGTTGTTTCACAACTTGGGCAAAGTTATCTCATCAAGTCGTCACGAGGAGGCTGTTTCGGTACGATTAAACTTTTTCTCCTTGCAAAAGGTCACAATTTCGAACGTTATAAATACACGAAAAATTTTGACATTCGTCATGATAATTATACGAGTTAAATATCGACTTGAAATAATATATAAAAATGGGGACTGATCGTACTTACCAAAATCAATGATATAAATTATTCAACAAAAAAAACGTCCACCAATAATCACAATTACGATTTTAATATTACGTTCGTGATAACGGGTATAAGGATAATTGACTCTGGGTAATTTTCCCACTCATTTTATCCACTGCTCACTGAATACCTATGCAAGGATGGGATTACAGTGAAAAGATAGTAAGTAAATAGAGTGCGACTAGGCAAGCATGGATACTTAATAATTTAGAATATTTGTCCGGGGCAGCATGCCTGGCTACCACCCTTAGTTTCCCACACTGCCGGCAAATTGTGGTTTGTCGGCAGTAATTCTTATACGTTCTTCTTTGCCTATACGAAACGCCTCTCTTATTATCTTTTATTTTTGAAACAAACTCGGATGACTGCAATCGATTTCGATTCAGGACTTACCATTTTTCTTACTTCATTTTTTTCTCACCAGGTGTCGGTGCGACACTTTGAAAGTATTTAGAAACTGAAAGAATGAAAGAAAACGAAAAATTAATACCGAAGGAAACAATATGGCTGCTGTGTTATGTCCACGTGATTCCAGACTGGGCAACAATGTCTAATGGCATTAATATTTCACAGACTAGCTTTGACTCTTCATTTCCTACGCACTTCTGCTATACTGTATTATCTATGACGTGGTCAGCTTGTAGTATCATTTATATTGCAAATCGATATTGACCACGTTCTACGCCATTTAAAGTTCCTACAGTTTCTTTTTTGACCAGTGTCGTTGCTTGCGTCACTATTTCAATCTGATCGTCTTTATACATTCAAATTATACTTGCATTACACGATACACTTATAATGCACTGGAAATCATTTTTTTCTGCTATTAATTCTCTTTGTCAATCTTCTAAGGGAGGAAAAATTGCGAGGGGACTGCGTGTATTATCGATATGAATTATTCAGGTAATCAAAGATGACTTCAAACGAGTCCGTCCATCACTATTTCTATAACCTTGTTTCATATCTTTTTTTTTTCCTTATAATTTATATCGATGAGCTGACACAGCATGCAGAATCCAAGAAAACGCTGCGCGTCCGATGAGCAAGAAATTAATTCGGTTATAGATCGGATCTTGTCGAATGATCGTAAAGATGCAAGAGGATGTCCCGAAATTTGTAATGATGAAAGGAAGTGTTGTCAGAATTATGGAAAGGCCGTATGTTTTCTGATTGTATTGAATTTTTTAAACGTTATTGATTACTTTATTTGGATATTATATTGTTAGGAATCGAATCAAGTCAATTGTGCCGTTGAGTCATCGGCTAGATTTTCTTTAAAGGTTATGGAGGCTTTGCGTTCTCTGCAGAGAAAAGATCAGGCAGAATGTGAAAATTCATATTCGGTTAATGATATTGTTAATTATATTGAGACTAATTATCGTCATGATGGTGATATATATGCTCAGGTGCTAACAGTGTTACCACAAGTTTGTGCTCAGGGGTTAGTGTTCGTTAAAATACTTTTGATCAGCACTGTATATATGATTATTAAACTCAAATTATGAAATTTTTGAATTTTTAGATTTGTTGTTAAAACTGGAAACGACGAGTATCATCACGTGGGACCGTTTGCCTGTATGATAAATAAAAATTTAAAAAGAGAATTAGAAAATTGTCCCGTCGATTGTACTACGAAATCCGATGACAGCTGTGATGACGAGTGTCTCAAAGATTTCGGCCAAATTTCAAGTATAAGGAAGGAAACCCATGGCACTTCCAAAAAAGGAAATTCGAAAAAATCCAAAAAATCAACATGTCCCTCCAGAAGTTCCACTATTAAGAAAACAGACAATCCTTGTACACATTCTCAACAGAATCGATCTGATCGATTTTCTAGAGGAAACAGACGTGACAATATTTCGAAAGTGAAGTCAAAAAAATGTCGGAATATCTCCAGCGAAGAAGATCAAAGAGAAATCGAATTAAGCTCGAATGACAGTTCCGAAAAAGATGAAAGCTCAAATGACAATTTCTTCCGGGCATTAAAATCGAAAAAATCAGATATCCCGGTAGGAATAATAAATACAGACGACAAAGAGCTAAAAAGATGGCTGCGCCGTTGTTGCAGAGAGTCGAAACAGCAAGGAACATTCTAGACTAAAAGTATCGATCCTTTAATTATGACCGAAGTAAATGCTTTTGGTATAACTTTTTTTATTTACAATACACGTACTGTACTTTTGATTAAATATTCTAGACGGACTGCACCAGAGTTTTTCTCCCCTTTAGACATAAATTATTATACAGTCACTGCACGGTACTACTGGATTAATAGCACGCAGTACACAAGCATGATATCGTTTACTCGTCTCTGATAAAAATCGGTCGTTAGACGGCCTTCGTTTACATATATTAAGTAAACATATCGTAAGGTTGATTCGCGTTTAATAATCATCCTGTAATACAGTGCTATTGTTCATTTATGATCTATATCTTTTTTTCTTCTTCATATCATTCTATCCCTCTAGCAAGGGTAAATGCAGGATATAGATAATTTAGATAATTTGAAATATGCGATTTACATATTTTTCCATTTTTTTAAAGTCTTTTACGTATTAGTCCCTCTTCTGTTTACTTATGTTATAATGGGGAAATTTTAATTTTTGATTTTTGTTGAATTTTATTACGGGCATCAATGATTTTGAACGTAAACGTTTATCGGGACGACGTTGCGTTGGTCGACATTGTTTTCGTACGTGAATCCTCTTGAAATTACTATGGGCATTGTTACTTTGCTTCTGTTTTGCATTATTGTGAGCAATCCTTGCTAAATATTCGTAAACAAGATTCGAGACCGTAGCTGTGTAATGACGCGAATGATGAAAATGTCTTCCAGAATTTTTCGGCCTTTTACAACTTGACAGATTTTCAATAAACATCGCGTGATCGTCGTTTAACGTGTAATAATTTACCTTCTGCTTTTGCATCGTTCATAAATCTAGGACTGTGCGTACGTCTCGAAAAATAGATAGATTTATGGATTACTATTTAATTTTAATAACCCCAACCTTTTACTAATAGGTCATATCAGGAATTATCGAAGTCTCGAATGATCGTTTTTCTGCTATGTCAATTGGCTGTCAGTGTCGTCGTTCTATAATGTGAATATGTCGTTTTGCGCGCCATTCAATCAGTGACGGGTTGTCATTGACGGAGGTTAATGGTGGCAAATTTTTTACGCAATACAATTGATTTTTGTAAGACTCTTTTAACGTCTTTTACATATTCTTGATCATTCTCCCTTCTTTGCTTCTGTATTTTTCCTGTTCCCTTTTTGACTTCTCCTCCTAACTCTCTTCAATTAAGAAGAGGGTTGATTAATTTGTGATAAGTGATAACGTGTAATTCGGCGAGATAATAGATTTACGTAAGAGCGTTATAACACAATTACTCAGCATTGATTAAAATTACGAAAATCAATGATATTTTAAACAATGTTAGTGTAAAAAGCCAATTTAAACTACCCTGTTGCCTTCGTGCCTGTTGCTATGTTTAATGCCATCTGCTAGAAACATTCTGTACTCTTTTTTTTACCGCATGCTGCTATGGTAAAAGAATAATTCATTGTTATGTACCATTGGAAAAAGCACCCTTAAGTCCAGACACGAACCACTTGTACGAACAGATCGTACACGTAACGACTTATTTCATCCCCTATTTTTAATTCTTGGTATGAAATCGTTGACTCGGGTATTGAATTTATTCCAATAGGTGGTGCGTGGTAAAAGTTTGTGATACGTGGGGATCGAAGTTACCACAGTTTACATCATGGCGACTTCACGACTATCAAAACAAATCAATTAACTGCATAATGTCAAATAAGGTAAGCTTTTCTACAGTTCTTAATAATTGTTGGAGTACTGGGAAAGTCCTCGCAATTTATTGGACTCGTATAATATTATTTATGGCTATGGCATTACATTATATTTAATGCCAGTTGAAGCCGTACACGTAACATGTAATAGTCGGTCAAGGATTTCATTTTCATATGGTCGCCGTACGCTTATTGATGTTGATTCTTGAATATATTAAGCATTCCATAATGAGTAATAAAGGGTTTATAATATTACTAATGACTCATTATTATTGGAAATGTTATTTTAAATAGGAAAATTTCATTTAACATTTCTTGTGTGGTAAGATAATGAATTTCCTAGGGTGCAATTAAAAAGACTCTTGAGTCCAAAGATGGATCAAGATCACGTACACAAACTAAGACAAAAGTACGTACATCGACTGAGGTTGGTTCTGAGTCTCAAATTAAGTCAGAAATTAATGAAAAGAAGGTTCAACAATCTGGGAATCGAAGAGGAGCTGGGGATGTAAAATCAAGATTTTCACAGAATGTTTCCAATAAACTGCAATCCAGTAGAAGTACGTCTAAGGACAGTGTGCCACAGAAACGTACCACGCAACAGAATGTTTTATCCTCAACAACAAAAACTAGTGTTAGCTCTCCTCGGATACAGTCTCAGCTGACCAACAGAAACACAACTTCAAGAGTTAGGTCTGAAATGTCACTAAAGACCAGTAGCAGCAAAGCTATTGAAAAAAATAAATCCAGAGAGAAAAGTAATACTGGCTATGTGGAGAAACGAGGTTTGAGTACAGTATACATGCCTAAATCAAATGCCAGTAAATTAGCATCGAAGATTACTGGACAAGTGGCTATTCCTAAGAGTACAGAATCCTCAAAACACAGAGAGAAAGTAGTAAATCAGGAGAAAACAACAAAATCTAGACCGAGACAACCATCTAAAGAACGTAGAAAATCCAGAACTCTAAGTCCAAGTGAAGTTAAAGTGTTACATACAGTTATGAATGGTGCAAGTGGATTAAAAGATACAGTTTCTCGGCAACATTCATCAAACACCTTTAAAACCATACCTAATGATGCACAGGACGAATATGATTACGAGGATGATTTTGAGGTAGTTGTTTCTGAAACAAAAAAGATCAAGCTCGTCTTATTTCAAGATTTGTTAATACTTGTAGGATTACGAGTCAGATTTTCAAGAATGTACTGACAGCGAGGAGTCTCAAATCAGTGAAGAATCTGAAGACAGTACCAGTAGTGTTACAATGGAACCAGTAGAACTGCGAACAGAAACACAAGTACAAGTATTTTATAGTTCTATAAATTGATTGACATTGAATATGAGTAATTAAATAAATATTTATTACAGCGAAAAACGATACATAGTGCTGAAAACCGCAAAATAGAAGAGGAGCATATGCTAGATTCCGGCCATTACGAATTGGCGGAAGCCCGAAAAAGAGCCGCTCGTATAGAATCAATGTCTGTGAACCAATCGAAGACACCGCCATTACCGGAAGTGCAACAACTAGTTGCCAGAGGGTATAGGTTCGCCATAGTTAGAATAAAATATCAAGACAAATAAAGCACCTGCACAATAATTAGAATTTAAGTTCATTTTCCGTACACCCTCAAGCTTCCAGTTTATGCACCTTGATGCTTTTCTTTAACCGCGCTTCGCTCAATAAATTGCATGCAAATATTCTTTTTCCTATTTATTAATATCAATAGTATTAAAGAGAATTCTCCTGGTATAGGGAAGAAAAGAATTCGGAAAATAAATCACTGCCCTTGTCGACTGACGAAGGTTTCGAAGATGGCCGTTCTGGCGATTTTACAAAATCGCCACCGATCTCGCAAATATCTTATATCGATTTTCAAAAATGCAAAAATGATAAAATCGAAAAGGTACATACCTCTTTTAGCCATCCAATGCCATATTATTACCGTACTATCATAGAGCATGTTTTTTCTCACCTGATGATCCTAACAAAAATTAGGAGAGATCAAAAGTTCAAAGTCGCGGTCGTGAATTATTGGGAATGATTAAATTGGATATTGTGGAATGGTCCCTCCTGGAATCATCACCAGTGACTTATGAAGAATTTATCCGTAATTACGGAAAACTGAATACTCAACAGGTATTCAAAGACCTCAATTAAAATTGACTATCTGCTACAATAATATAACATTTATCAGATGTCTGTGCAAACTAACGAAGATAATCTTGACATGGAGACACAAACGGATGATATTACATGCAGTAATAAATGGACGCAATTTCCGGTATCCTGCAAAAGGACTCTAAATACTAGCGAGGATATAAAGTTATTCAAAATGGTTGGTAACATCACTGATATCATCCAGAACAATCTAAATACGAATAAACCGAATTTGATTTTTAGGAACAAATCGGTGTCGGAAGTGACGATACAAATTTTGAAAGTCCATCACCACTTCTTAGTTTCGATATATTACAGTTAAACGACTTTCTAAGTAATGCTGGTAGAGTGATGCTGTCCTTGTTGGAAGAACGGAAATTTGGTGGCAGTGTACTTCAAAATGACAAACACGAATTACCGTTTAGTAATGGTTTAATTCGACTCTCTATCGACTCCGTTACTTTTCTCTCTGGTAGACCAGTTAGGATTATTCATTATTCTGAGGCACTGAGTAAAGTTTTACTCACTATTCATTCACCGACTGATGAGGTACAAGGAAATGTAAATTTACACAAATATAGATACACAAACTAAAATTTACTCTATAACGTCATATCACTAGATGAAGCAAAATTATTTTTCTTATACAGGGTATTGAAACGTTCAGTAAACAAGATTATATCACTGATTCCTGTATAGGATGTGTATGGAATATATCAGAACCATCTAAACCAACAAAGTTATTTTATTCGCCTTCTCCAATAAGTGCTTGTTGCTTTCATTCGATAAATTACAATGTTGTATTTGCTGGTCTTCAGGAAGGGTAATTAATTAACTTAGCAAATTCATTTATATGTAAATGATGGTGACGAACGAATCTCTCTTCTTATGCAGTTCGATAAGTTTATGGGATTTGAGAGAGGATGAGATGTGGCATCAGAAAATTACTGATAAAGCTAATGAGATAGATTGGATTATAAGATCAGCCACTTATACTACTGCAGGAAATATAGAAAATGGACATACATCAGAAATTGTAGCGATAAGAATCTTGTCAAAGATTCAGAGTGAATCAAGTGGAACGATGCTCAATCAATTTATACCAATACAGGTATATCTTTGTAGGACTTATAGAAAATATGCAAATATTCTTGTATCGTTAGTGTAGGCTGTAAGTTATAGGTGATGAAAAATATCATATTTTAATAGTAATTGATAATAGATATGCAGTCTGGATGAAGATGGATGCTTGATAATATGGAGCGTATTAAAAAATATAGGAGTGGCTAATGATGATTTAGGATTATCCCAATGGGGCAATGTGAAACTTGTTAAAAGTCAAGAGATTCTCGTGGGCTCCAGGAAAAGTAAAATGTAATTAAATCTAGTGAATTCGATAATCCTAGTGCCTTATTGAGTATTTTCTTTTCAGTGATCAAGATCTACAGGGATTCGTTGACATGCATGTTGATAGTATTGATACTAATAACATTTACTTGGCTACTAACTCCAGTAACATACTGCATGCTACTTGCCTTGGGCGTAAAGTCAGTCCATCAATTTATAAAGAAAATAATATAGGTAGGCTGTTTTTTAATTGATCTAATTGAATGATTATACTAAAAAATTGTTTTTTGCAGAATTTTCTGGTGCTACTACGTGCATAGAAAGCTGTCCATTTAAGCAGTCTTACTTTCTTGTAAGTATACTTTTTTTATTATAAAGAAAAGTATTAAAAAAAATAATTTATCGTGTTAATTATTTTATTGAAAGGTTGGCTGCAATGATGGGACTGTGAGGCTACATTCTTTGAACGTGGAGCGACCCATTTTACAGTTGAAAGATGCAAATTGCAAATCTGCTATTAGGAATATTCAGTGGTCTAAGTCAAAACCGTTCACTATATACGTTTTAGACTACGATTCAAAGTAAGTGTGTTTGATTTTGTTTATGTTTTAATTAATCACTAATATCTTAATATTCCGTTTAGAATTTATATCTGGGATTTGAGGAATAGTGACTTATTCCCAATGTATGAGATATCTACGAATCAGTGGGGACGTATATGCAGTATGCAATTATCTCCATGCAAAAGTGATCATGATATGATTAATCAGTACCTGGTAAATACAGTACAATAACCTTATGGATGATATTAAACGTACTTTGTTCAATAGTATTATAATTGAAAAATCTTTGTTCTACAGGCTCTTGGTACTGATACTGGAACAGTGGAGATACATATGTTGAAGAAAGATTTTCATCATTCAAAAAAGGAAGAGACCCAAAGAGATTTAAATACGTTTTTGCGTTACGTAGAGATCTTATAGTTTAATTAGTAATAAATATTGTAGGTGCTTAAAAAAATGCCTTGATGAAAAGCAATGAATTGAGAAGGTAAACATGATCAAAAAACAATTTTCTAAATTACCATTTCGACATATCGTTAAGATTGTTATATCCTGAAAAAGGATATTTTTTTAACACTCGCATATTGTTGAATTGGGACAATTTCGTATTCCAATAATTCGCAAGACTGCAATAACGATTAATATCATTTTCTCTACTTCAAGAATCTTTGAGGAACAAAATAGTTGATGCGTTAATTAATAATTACTATTTTACACGTTGTACTGTAGTTTTATAGATACAAAAAAAAAACAAATCTTCAAACAGTTTTCCGTCCAAAGGATAATCACAACCGACACAAAAAATTGTATTCTGAGTGGTGTGGGTCCAATATCAATTTTATCTAATTTTTAAAAACCAATCAATAACAAAAGTTTACAAAAATACTTCATCAGAGTCAATATAGCGAACATCCGTTAAACATTGTTATCATCAAAGTTAATACGATTCCATCCATTTAAATACGCCGTTAGACTTTAGATACTATTATGTAAAACAAAAATCAGTTGAAATAAAATCATACTGATGATAAAAAAAATAACATGATTTCTAGTTTCTTACAAAAGGTCATTCACATTTTAATTGTTTTTGATACAGTCATAAAATACCTTATAAGTATATATTACACAACAATCACAATTTTCAATGATTTCCATACTGAAGTATCACAGTAATTACAAAAAAAAATTATTAACTAGATCATTAAATGACTTAGAATAAACGTTATCAATAAGAGTATTATCGTTTTACCATTACAATATTGAGTATTTAAATGACTGGTTCCACTGCACTGTGCCCTCATAAGATTTTCCACGATATCCCCATAACTTTTTTCATTTTCAATGTGACTAACGTCACGCTGCAGATGCTGCGTCTCTTCCTGTAAAAAAAGATTCCAAATTTCAGTCCCAATGTGTGATTATTGCACATGGATAAATACGATCCTAGCAAAAGCCAAAGAAGAGTCTGATATCGTAGAGGAAAAACGAAAAAGGACACCGGCCAAAAAGGATCCAGTAATAATAGTGCATGGTGGAGCAGGACGAATACCAAATAAGGAATTATCTTATATGCTTCGAGAGGTTAAAGAAGCTGCTTTGAAGTCGTACAGACAACTCTTGGGATGCTGCTCATCCTTAGAAGCTGTGGAGACAGCAATCTGTCATATGGAAAGTCAAAGATATTTTAATTGCGCCAGAGGAGGTTCTTTGGATATAAATGGCGATATAGTAATGGATGCTGGATTGATGGATAATAATTGGAATGCTGGCTGTGTTGGTTCAGTTCGTGATATCGAACATCCAATAAGCCTTGCGAAAAAAGTTCTACATGAAACGAATAATGTTTTGATTGTTGATAATGGCGCTCAGAGATTCGCGCTTGAAATGGAATTTTCTATTTTGGAACCAGGATCGCTTACTAGGAACATAACATCCGACTCCTCGACACAGATAAATGAGGATAACGAGGAAGCAATAATTAATTCCATAATCAATGATCAGGATAAACAGGAAAATATTGAAGATACTTCAAATGAATTTGATAATCATCTGTCGGAGGTTGCCGACAAACCGGAAGTTGCTATTAAAAAAAAATTACCACAGTGCGTAGCTAGGTCTTTGGCCAAACAGGAAGCTAAGCGAAGAGCATTAGAGAAATCTAAATTAGAATCGGATGCTCAACGATTACTTAATGCACCCACGGTTTTGCAAGTAGATACTTGATTATTTTATATTTTTAATGCAATTGATAATTGTCATAAATTAAAGGTGGGCGGAGTCGGAGCAGTTGCACTGGACCGCAATGGGATTCTGGTGAGTGGTACGTCGACTGCTGGTCACACTGGAAAAATCTCTGGTTATCTAAGTCCAAGTGGAACTGTGATTGGTTGTGGAATTTTTGCCGAACGGAATGCTTGCGCTTCCGTTTCCGGCAATGAGAAATCAATTTATCTCTATGGACCCGCAAGAAAAATCGTGGAGAGGATTAATACGGATATCGATGAAGATTCTGAAGCTGGTCAAGAATCAGCGGTTGAGACGGAACTGAATCTTTTTGAAAAAGAAATGTTTGAATCGGATATAGGTGGCGTTGCTATCGATATCCATGGCACACCTATGGTATATTCAAAAAGTATGCATTTTCCATTTGCATTCTGTCATAATGGTATGATTTTTTATGGGTATGAAAATGACTGTATGTGCTATGAAGAGATTCGTGACCTGGAAGGTAATTTGGATTGTTTATGCGAAGACATAGATTGACAAGTAATTAAAAAGTAATTACTTACCGGAAATATTATACTGCGATTACCATCATATATACCATACATTGAAAAAGCACGTATGAACGTTTGACCAAACATTAAATCCAATTCCAACAGAGTGGAATAAATGTCGTCCCTTCTCAAATTTGGAATTTCTTCGTGCACCATTACCTATGTATTTTTCATCACGAGTTATCAATGATCAACCAATTTTTTATCTTAAATATAGAAGGTAATTACCGAGCCCAAAGTGGTCCATGTTAAGAAACAGAAATTTTCATTAGAGTGAGAGCCGTCTTCGCAAAGAGACCGGAAATCCTTTTTGCTGTACTTCGCTGAGTTACTCGTCAGTTTTTGGAGCATTTTCGAACTCATAAAAGCGACGTCACCCGTACCGGAAGTGAGACATTGAAAAGTGCTCGCTTCGTCACCAACTTTTGAGTCTGTGTTTATAGAGTTTTTTTCCCATATCAGTTTCAAATTTATTCGGTAACTGTACTAATTTTCATACCTGGTTTACACAAAGAATACAAATTGGCTGGCACGGTTTCGTTATCTTTGCTCAGACCAGGAACGCAGCTCTCGCTAAAAAAATTGCTCACAGCTTCAGCATCCGAGCACGCCCACTCGTTCAGAGATTTATTTCCCATTGTGGAGACGAATGCATTCCACCCTTAAAATGTATCACAGTCTCAGTATTATAATTTTTAATTCAAAATAAAACAAAATTACTTACCGATATTTCTGTATCCTGAGAAACAAGCTTTGGCGCCTTTGAGATCCTCAAGTTTTCGAAATTTTGAATCTTCCCGCACAACTGCCAAAATCTTATTCGTATCCTCTCGTTTATTAGTAGTGATCCATAAGATGGGTTTGAGTCCCTTTCTGATAAAAGAAAAAATTAAGATAACTTACTGGCATTTTTTTTCAAGAGTAACTATCGTCTATATATCTCACTTCCGGGCTTCTAACTCTTCTTCCGGTTTAGCAACAAAGATGTCAGACAGACCAGTTCTCACTGCTTCAAAACAGTCTCTTCTATTAGGTACCTGGTTACAGGATATTGGTTGTTCGATTCCATAAACAAATGCTACTTGTCTTATCCATCTGCACTTCCGGTCCTCAAGATTCGACGCAACGCACCACTGTATTCTTCGTGATGGCTGACAACTAGCACGATTGTTAGCGCTTACAAATCCTGGAACTGAAAAAAAAATTAATAAGACACTCCCGTAATGGCTGCCTATAATTACACAATTAACTTGTCATTACATCTCAATAAAAAATCTTCAGACGTTTGTAAAGTGTCCGTAGGTACAGGCGTGGAACGATAACTTTCCACAAGCCTTAGTAACGCATTCTGCCAAGAAGACATAGCGGCTTGATCCAAAGATCTCATAATATTCGAAACTCGCTCAGCCACCTCACTGAAAATATATGCATTTTCAAAAAATTCTTGGTATCCTTATATGACGTAATCGATAACTCCAATCACCTGCGAGATGCAATCACTGGCCATGGTCTTCGTATCCATACACAAGGATCATTCGAATCCATAGGTTTAACCGTTCCATCAGGACAAAGAAAAGCATAATCACGCTTTTTCACTCCCAATGATTTAAAATGTTGAAGTGCATCTTGTAATCTGACCCAGGCGACGTCACCCATGCTGTCAGTCAGACACAAAACAGCACCCTCGCGGCCATGATACTTGTCATCAGCGTAGCAACCAGCAGGATTTTCACAAAGTGCACAAAGATTTTTGTACTTTGATTCTAAAGAAGAAAAGTTGTTATTAAAATTCAAAATACTATAATTTTACATCGAAAAAACTAACTTAGTTTGGTATCCAAAATGGAGTCCGGCGTCCATGCACCGGCTATACAGGCTGCTTCAAAGTAATTGGATAACGCATGCATCCGGTTCTCCACTAGCGTCTTGTTAGTATCGCATTCGTTGGGAATGACACGTTTTTCGAAATACTACATAAACACACCAAAAAGACTGATATTATTTTTCAAATAAACATCTAACTTCAAGTCCACGTTAAATCTCTCAACCGTGGCAAAGATTTGCGTCCAGTCATCCGAAGTTTCATATCCCGGATGACAAAATCGTTTCCCTCGTAGATCGAAGAGACTTCCGACATTCTTATTCACCAGAGCGACGACCTCGTAACGTTGATTATCTAAAGAATTTGAAAAATTTCAAAAAACCGCGTCTCCTGTAAAATTATACCTTTTGTAATCACTAATCGATTACCTGTTTTAAACAGTCTGAGTTCATTCGTGACTAGAATATTGTATTCCGTGTAAACGCTAGCCGCAATCAAATCTTCTGGTTCCAAAACCGTGAAATCGCTACTAGCCGTCGTTAACTGTCTCAAACAATCGGATCTAAAAAAATTCTTTTTATCAAAACTGTCCAAATCACTATCATCTTAGTATCCACTAATTATAATTCATCTACTTGCCTATCATTTCCCATAACACAGTCTACCTGACTTCCAGGAGCAACGAGTTTCGGACATGTCCTATGAATCCTCTTCGCAGTCCTACTATCGGCAACCACGCAGAACTTGACTGGAAGATCCAAAAAAAAATGAACAAACAAATCATTTCCCTTACGCACCAGGTAACATCAGTTACTGACGTTCTTATAATAATAATAATAACAACAATCAGACCGTAACGATGCCAGTATAATTGTGAATTTTTTAACCGTGTAATAACCGTTGGTTAATCCGTTCAGAAACCTTAATTAATTTTTTTTATTCAAGTACATTGCTCCTTCGTCCGTTGATTCGTTATCATCGCATAGATACGCCTCGGCGCAGGAAGTTGCAATACGCAAAAATTTACTATCACAATAAGCAGATTTCCGAATCCAACTTACAATAATGTATTATATATATATATATTATACTACCAGTGCCATGTTTACTATTACTATATATGTCAGTGGGCGATATGCGTGATTAGGATCAAACATCTATAGGATCATCAATGGAAGTTAATCAATAGTATCAAACTGTATAGTTAACGGTTTGTCTAGTGACGTTATCAAAGTTAATTTTTACGTAAACTTTATTTCGCTGTACAGCGTAAACAGACATTAATTACAAAATTCATTAGCTCCTGCTACATTATGACTCATAGAATCAGAACCTCCGATCGGAATTCGTACTTCCCAGCAATAAATTAATTATCATGTTTACCACGTGACAGCGTTTGGTGTTCTGCAAATGTAGAACAAAGCGCATCTCTCTGTCACGGAGCGAACGATAACAAAAGTGGAGTTTGAATAAAAACATCGATCCACAGAAACCGTCCTACTATATCAAACGTGTATATATATATATATACACGACCTTCGAACTTCCGTTAACTTGAACGTCGACAGTGACTAAGGTTGATAAACGTGACGAATTGCGAAAAACGTTTCGTGAGAATAAAACGATATAAAGTCACGTGGCATCCATAATAAAGTCTATATAATTTAGAAGATAAAATTACATAAATAATTCTCGCCGTATCAAATTCACGCAAAAATATATCTTCACTCATTCAGAGAAAATTTCTTCTACAATTGGCAGAGACAACGTGCAAATTTACTCACGTTTAGCAGCGTCGATGCTCTCTTGCAGTGACACAGAGAACAGTAGCGAAACTGACACGAGATAAAACCAAGTGAAGATTTCCTTCATTTTTCACTGTTCAACGATTAACGTAGAATTCACATGAGGAGCTGATTATCTTTCCCGGAGATGATCTCCGGGTATCTTAAAACGTCGAGTTTCACAGAAGCAAGACAAAGGCCTCGACACACTGACATTCACTGGCCAAACTTATATACAGTATGCTCGGTGGGTTATGAACGAGGTTGAATGAAAAATAAAGAAAATGAAAGTTGAAGGGAATTTAAAAAAAAATAATTCAAAAATAACCGTCACTCCAGCGCGTGATTGCGATTCTGCGTTTCTTTTTCTTCCTCTTATAATCGTATCCTTCTTATTTCCTTCTTCCCTCCCTCTCTCTCCCCCTCTCTCTCTCTCTTTTACTATCTCCAGAATGAGTACCGAACAGGAGTAAGGCTTCTCCTCGACTACTAGTCATTCGAGCGAATACTGACGTTCTCGTAGTCTCTAGCCGAAAGTCCAAGGGAACTGGATTTACTCTGGTGGGAGTCCAGTTCGTACGTAATAACAAACATGCGTGTAAGTGCGTATACCTATATGCACTTGTCATTGCATGTGTATATTTTACACCCATGCACTTACGAGAAAGCTTGTGACTTTCCTGTACGAGAGATGCTGGACAGTCGCTCGTATGATTGTACCATTGATAAAACGAGACGAAGATAATCGGTGGTGACGTTTGATGCTGGGAAAAAAAATAAGAATACTTAAGATCCATATATACAGGGTGTCCCAAAGTTATGGGACCTACTGGTTATGGTGGTATTCCTAAAGCATAGGCAGACTACGAAAATGACCTTTTTTAGGGATACCCTGTATACGCGTGTATATATATATTTATTTCTAAAAATAAATATTTAATTTCAATGCTTGTAAAAACAATATCGTCTCTTGACGTTAAATTCGTGTTGATAAATTACAGAGTCTCCATAGTATGCTATATCATTGGATTAATTTAATCCAACATCCGATGCTCCATTTACTGTACTGTATACAGAGTGTTATATATAGTATAGTTATATATATAGAGGTGACTGCTTATTGCTAACAGTCTTCTCGTCTTTTTTTTAAGTAGTTTATATATATACTGATACATGAATTGGTTATGTAAGTTTACACAATGTACTTCAGTGCAATTTCATTCACTAATATCTTCCCCGCGAGATAGTGAGATAGATCTGATACGATTCTTCGAGATTGTAATCGGTATGGGTATAGTGTGCGATTTAAAGCTGTGAGTGGAATTTATATTATAGTCTACTGTTAATCGAGGTAGTATAGATATATATAATGATATAATAATAGGAATATAAAACACGTGGGTTAAGGAGGGATATAAAGCCCACGCCTTGAATCGTGATTAAATATCATCTTGTATTCAAAATACTTAAGCTTACAGGACTTCGGACGCACTCGGGTATCCTCGGATAACTTCGGTACGTGTTTTTGGATTTATACGATACATGCATGCCGTACGCACGTGGCTATGTTGCCAGTGACTGCCAGTTGCTTGGCATTTGTCGTCGGAAAGACATTGCGTGGCGGCTTTATTCTCTTTTTTTTTATTTAATTACATGCACTTGTATTCCCTGGATTTTCTTGCGATAATTATCGATCGGAATCCTTTGTGTAGACGATGGAATTTCTTTATTTTTAATCTTATCTGGTGAGTGGGTGAAATGGTTTTTTCATTATTTCCCGCTGACTCGTCGATTGTGGTTATTTTCACATAACAGAGACGACGCCTTGCGTCGCTTTCACAACAAGAGAATAACCTTGTAGTGCATTTAGATGTGCATTCCTTTTTTTTAACGACTGTAGATACAGTTGAGTTCGTGGTGACAAGTAGTGCCTTCGATCAGGTCGGTAAGAGGCGATATATAGTGACCCTTATCTGGATGGACAAAAATTTGATAAGGATCTATTTCTTCGGGAAAGCTATGAATATTCAAGGGTCTTCCATCGTGCGTCTTTTAACTGATATGACGGGACTTTACCTTGTGGGATTTTTGAAACTGCTTCAAGGAGATTTGTTTATTTGTACTTACTGATAGACAGTGTTTCCAGTGTGGTTATAAATGGTTTATTATATCTCTGATACTGTTCATTTACAATTTGATGATGATTAGTGTGTAAACTTTGGAAATCGTGTGTATTAAATCTGTAGTTTTTAGATTAGATAGTAGCGCTTAATTAGGTGGAAATTTTGAAGCTACGTGAATAGAGTTCGAACGTTCAAATACGACGCCGACAGCGAACGGCATTGCCGTGTCTCAAGTGGTTATCATAGTGCTGATAAACGCGTCTGTGTAAAGTTCATCGAATAACTCGTAATAATGTAAATTGTAAAATTTTCAATAACGAATCGATAAAAGAGCTTGGGAAAAATCAAATTAATGTATAATTATAATTTTTTGTATGGTGTTTCAGACAATAACGTCATAGAGGCTTCCGAGGATTATCGTTCAATCGATAATTCGTTATACGAATCAATGATTAGCTGATATCGAGATTAATAAAAATGGGAAAGATTCGAATAAATTCGAAGCAGTTGCCGATTAAGGCTCATTTTTTTTTCTTTATGGCTGGTAAGTATTCACGTTGAATTTTATACCTTTTCGAGGAATCGTATTTTCCTTTGACTTTCGAAATTTTTAGCCATGGGACCGATATTACCATTTTTACCGGTTTACGGCAAACAGCTTGGAATTTCACCGATGGTCATGGGCAGCATTACCGCCATTTTGCCCATTTTATTTCTCATAGCAAAACCAGCTTTTGGTTTTTTGGTTGATCATTTTCGCTCTCATCGGAAATGCATATTTGTTTGTCTCCTAGCAGCAACGAGTGGCTGTTACGTATTACTATATTTTTTGCCATCACTTCCGGGACCAATATTACCAGAAAATGGCTTCAAGAACGTTTCCTGTTCTCCGCTCGAAATGTGCACAGCCAATCAAAATAATTCAGCAGTATCCTTCACTGACGCATGTCACACTGGCCTTAATCTAACATGTCATTGGAATTGCAGCGGGAAAAATTTCGCCACTGATATATTTTTTTACAATCACTACAAGGAAGAACTTTCTGCAAATTCATCTTGTATCATTGACTCTGATACGACTTGTCAATCTAATGACAATTGCGATGTAACCTGTGAAAATATTCAAACCAAATGTCTCTACACTTCTGTCACGTTTTGGGGTTTTGTAATCCTAATGTCTCTTGGCACTATAGGATTCAACGTTTCTAATTGCATAAGTGATGCAATCTGCTTCGACGTGCTGGGTAATAATAATTAAAAATATATTTTAGCTATTTTCCTATGTGAAAGTTCTATACGTTTTTTTTTTTCAGGGGAAGGTGGCCAGATGGGATATGGTAGACAACGTCTATGGGGCGCCATAGGATTTGGAATTACAGCTTTCCTAGCTGGTTATGCTGTAGATTGGTGGTCTCAAGGTCAAGCAATAAAAGTCTATACTCCTGCCTTTATCCTCGTTATGGGATTTTCCTGTATCGATTTGCTCTGCTGCACCAAACTCGAGGTGATCGATTGTAATTTATGATCAGTTCCAAAAAAAATATATGGGTAACTTAATAAGTTTGTATCTTACACTAGATATTTTTAGTTACCCATCATGTCAGGATCGGAAAATATTCTCAAAGACGTTTACAAATTACTTAAGATGAAAGCAATAGTGATATTCTTATGCTTCGCTACTCTAGCTGGTATATTTGACAGTTTTATTATTTATTTTTTATTTTGGTGAGTATACAAATACGAATGTTCTTTATTTAAATGCACCACATGAAATCTGATAGTCACGAGTAATGACGTATCCGTTAATCCTAGGAGTCCACACTCCTTTTTTTTTTAGTACACCGAATCCACACTGGGTGTATTTCACCCTACGTGATTTTTGATTGCATCCAATTCCCGTTGTAATTAAAATCTATGCGATATAAAAATATTGTGATATACTTCAATATCACCAGAACACGTGTAGGCTTCACTTTTTCAAGTTCGTCTTTTCAATTTGCTAGAAAAAATTGATAACCAAACTAGAATTTTTTGAAAAATTGCGAAATATCACGTTTTACGGAGGGGTGCACCGCACTCAGTCTGGACTCCTAGGGTTAATTGTGACTGGTGTATTTAAGATGGATAATCCTGCACAGTTGTTAGATAACAAATGATAACAGATAATATATGATAATATTTTCTTCTAATTAGGTATCTAGAAGATCTAGCGATAGCCACGGGATACATGAGTCAGATTAAATTGATAGAGGGTTTAATCGTGGCTGCTGAGACCTTAGGCGGAGAAGTTATATTCTTTTCTCTCTCGGGTACGTCTTTTTTTTTTAATTAATTGAATTATAATTTAATTTATTGGTATGATTAATTTATCCATTAAAGATGTTTTTTCTTATTAGGAAAGATATTAAAGAAATTTGGTTATGGGTACAGCTTTGTGTTCTGCTTTGTCTGTTACTCAATACGATTGGGCCTTATTTCTTTGGCCCCAACTCCTTGGTGGGTCTTGCCTATTGAATTCTTCATGCAGGGGCCCACATATGCATTGTGTTATACAACAATAGTAGCTTATGCTAGTGCCGTTTCACCCCCTGGAACATCGGCCACGGTTCAGGGTATCGTGGCGGGAATGGATGATGGGTTTGGTAAGTGTTATAATTACAAAATTTTGATTACCTTTGTTAATGCATTATTTCTTAATTTTTCTAATTTGCAGGATTCGCCATTGGCAGTCTAATCGGTGGAATTTTGTACAAAAAAGTCGGCGGCTCGATGACTTTAAAAATATTTTCCACACTTGCCGCTGCTACCTCTTTTCTTTATCTTGTATTGCACGTGGTATACTTGCAGTACGCAATGCCGGCGCGAAGTATGTTTTATGATTGTTTTTTTGACAATTGTTTAGTGTTATTGTGCAATTTTGTAAATGATTCGTTGTTTTTTTTTGTAAATGCTCAATCCTTTTGTTTTAGCTACAAAAGACAACGTCGAGTGGAAAAGTCCGAAAGAAGCGGCGATCGAATGTGCCGGAGGAGAGGCGTGACCAAATGTTATTAATTTTTATTGCTTAGGAAGCGAAAAATAAATTCTATGAATACGTAGTATTGTACGTTTATCTTTTTATATAATTATTATGTCTCTTAATTGAGATATGAACTGTGATCGCATTGTACGTATTCGAATACGTAATGAGTCTATGATCAATGTATTATATACTTCATTAGAAAAATAAAATGTATCATTTTAATAAATAAGAGGATCTGTGCTTTGTAATGAACATAATAAACATATACCGGCAAAAATTATGAATTGAACTGAATTTTACTCTCGTATATCATATCATCTATATCGTAATAAGAGTCTGCGCATTTGTATCGCAGCGCTAGGAGACTGTGTAACTGGCGAAGTGTGTTTTAACCAAGAAATGCTTTCTTGTATTTGATATTTAAAAAAACTCAAGAAGTTTCAACAGTCCCCTGGCATACCAGGTATTAAAAAAAGTAAGTAAATCTTGTTGATTGTTATCCAAAATCAAAGAGGCGTTACGTACTTAATAGCAAGGAACGGAATTTGAAACCATAAAGGTTATGTTATGCTGCCGAAGAGAGATTTTATTCTTGTAATAAAAAAGATTATCTGTTACAAAGCCACATAATATGTGATCTTGTTCTCGCAGAATGTCCTGGATTGCGAATTCAATCAGAACGGCCATCCGCGTCTGGACACCTCAGGTAACATCAGTTAGATTTCGCTATCATGCAGACAAAGTAGCTAAGGGCCATAGACCTAGACGATATGGATACACGGAGAAAGCAGAACTACGTGGACTCCTGGCACACACAGCTTCTGGACAAAGAATATCAATGCCGGTGTATAAACCAAAGGACGCTTGGAATGAGAAAAGAGCCTTATTTGGACAGAATGATTACATTGATATCCTAGGTAACGAGAACCTTCACCCTACAAGAATACTGTACAATGTAAGCCCTTGGCTGCGAGGCGTCAGTGGTAATGAGTACCAGGTACTACTGCGAAAGAGAAAAATGTATAAGAAAGGTCTGTTCCCAATACTTAGGCCAACTAAGTGGATGGAGCTCCAGAAGAGAATCCGATATCTGTACAAGTTTCTTAATCGTAAGACTAAAACTGGAATGTCCAATGTATAAATAATTCTTGATGGTGTTAAAATTCAAATAAATAAACAGTAGAATTAACATTAAAGTGATTCGAGGAATGCTGGACGGATATAAAATAGTGAATTTATTTATTGACAAATAATAATTATCCAACAGATATACAATGTTTCACAATGATGAAAGACGCGAATATCTGTATCACTCGAATACTCATTGCTATTTTTATTGTTAAAAGGGATGAATATGCTCGTTTTCGCGTTCGTACGCGTCACCGAGTCTCACGATTATTTCACGATTTTATCACTTGATCAAAAATATATCTAGCGCGCAAGGCGAATATCATTAAGAGTAAGTACGATGGGACGGGGTGAGGGTGAGTGAGGCAGTAGGAAGATAAGGAAAGGGATAAACGGCAATTCAGGAACGAATGTGCGTAGGATAAAAATGATAATGCCGTTAAAAGTCTTTCTTCACGCCGAGAATAATATCAATTTTATATACAAAAAAGAAATCGTAGAGTATTGTCCTTTTTCTTCTAAAAAAAAACCAAGAAAAAGAAACTACAAGCGCGTCAATCTATGATTGCTCAGTAATTAAGAATACTCAATCAATTCTAGGTTCTTATATGCTTATTTCATGTTTTCAATTTTTTTATACATCATTTTTCCTTTGATCTTCACCTCTCGGCGATTCCAGATCGACGACATTAAACTTTAAGCGCATAATTACGTATTGGGGAAATATCCTTACGTTAAGATGAAAGAGATAGAAAAAAAAAGAGAAACTAAGACATAGTCTTATATTGTCTAAAAAGTCCCCTTTGCTTGGCTTCTAACAATATGAAAGTGAAGCTCGGGGCTAGGCGCGTTATTGCGAATAATTTAGTAATAAAACTTGTAATACTATTAATGGGTTAAAGGTGGATAAGGGGGGTTCGGGGGCTGAGGACCATTCGGTATTGCAATGATTTTTCGTATCGACAGTAAAACGAGATGATTAGAACCGTAACGTAAATCAGTCATCAACTGACTGAAACCGTGTCGCGAATTTCAGTTCGCGATTAGAACAATTTTTATCACTCATCTTTATTAGTACGTACATAAACTAATGGCAGTTTCTTTTGCATTACTCGGGTGTCACTATAATTCAAGATACTCGATACGATAATCGCTTTTGACTTGCGAAATGTTTCTTTTCCAAAATCGACCGACCGGATACGACCGCGCACGATCGCGAATTGCATTGGACTTCGTTTATAAATGATTTTGCAAGAAAGACAAGAGAGTAGTCTCGTAGTGCTTACTCGTGTCTAGATTCCGGAGGCTGTGTCTCTCGTTAGGATAGACCTGAAGCTGATATGGCTTACCAACTTTGACAAGAGCGTTAATTAACTGGCTTGTGTGGAAAAAGTGGACATTTTCGTCCATGAGTCCATGTATAATGAGCAGTCGATTCTCCTCGTCCGGGAACTTGCTTATGTAGCTCAGGACGGAACCGTTAACGTAACCACGTGGATTATTCTGTGGAAGGTCCATGTAGCGCTCGGTATACCCGGTGTCGTAAAAGTTCCAGGACGTCACTGGTGCACCGGCTATTGCCAACTGTAAAGGAACAATGAATGAAACATTTCCTTGTACGATCTTTCCTGGCAATTCTTCTTGCGTACCTTGAAGACGTCAGGATACTGTATCAATCCCATAAGACTCAAGTAACCACCATAAGACCATCCATGAAGAGCTACTCTGGTCATATCAATATAGCCTGTGGTTTCTGATAACCATCTTAATACTTCTACTTGATCATTCAATTCCACTGTCCCCATACGTCTTCGCAAATGACTTTCAAAGATTAGGCCTCTGTGTTGGGAACCACGAGAATCAATGAGGACCACGCAGTATCCCTGTGCGGCCAACATGTGCATTCGTAAATGCCTCATACCCTGTAGAATTGAATAAATAATCAGGTTTGATAATTGTAACAGTTTCAGGGTTGTCCGCAGCCATTAAAAAAAAAATCTACCTTAAAGGTATTTGAGACAAGCTGTACTGCGGGACCACCATACACATTAAGTATCGTGGGATACTTGGTACCCGGTCGAAAATTATGCGGCTTAAATATCATTGAGTAAATTGTGTCGCCGGATGTGATTTTGTGCGTGTATATTTCTGGAGCAAATATCTCGGATTCAGGAACGGACGGTTCCAGAAGATATCCAACGGGTGTCAAGGAAATACTCTCGACAGTCCAGTCAGATTGCGATATCCTAAATACCTGAATAAAGATAGTCAAATTTAGGATAAAAAATGATCGCCCATTGAGGGTAACTATAATTTAGGTCATTACCTGGCAAGTGGGCAGTGTTTTAATTGAACTGTACACGGTGACCAACATGGTGCATTCCTTATTGAAGTATATGTTATTGTAACTGTATCCCGGCCTTGTAAGTAATCTTATTTCCAACGGACGACGTAAAGATACTGCGTACACGTGTTGCTCCAAGGGACCTTCACGTAAGCCAGAAAAATATACAATTGAATTTGTTTCGTCAACCCACAATTTACGACCCAGGACTTCCCAGTCGCCTTGCGTAAGGGCGACTTTCGAAAGGACACGCGGATGGAGAAAAACGCTGTCCATACGATCCAGCGGTTCCTCGACGCCGTTGCTTAATCCTGAAGTACAAAACGTCCAGGGTATATGTATTGAGTCATCATTGTTATCTGTTGATTGTTATTCAATGACCATGAAAATGAGCATTGAATAATATTTTCTGAAGCCATCACTACGTACCCGCTATACTTGAAGTGATTAAATACAAATGTCTGAATTCAGATTCCTCGCTGCCCCAAATGAATTTGACTTCCGTTGGATCGTCAGAGGGTAGGAAATAGAGTAGATCATTGACGTTTATCCATATTGAGCTCTGCTCTGAGTAAATGACTTGCACGCTGGCTGATGACAATGTAAAATGATTCTCGGAATTATATACGTTTGGTGGTGGCTCACAAAAATTGTCCACTGACAATAACACCAACTCCAGTCGCTGTTGTTTTCGATCTAGCAGCTGAACCCACACGCTGAAGAATGTTGATTTGAATTAGTTTACCAGTTGAGTAATTACAGAAAGCTTGGACGTGTAGTTAAGTATTGAGTCACATACTATTGAGAATCCGGAGTCCATCCTACCCTGACCATATATTCCATCCAAGGAAACATAGTGTGAAGTGGATATTGTAATTCGAGTATCTCGATATCGGCGATCTGTAGCGTCTCCGAGAGTCGGAATTGCACCATTTTTAAGTTGCTCCTAGCGTTAGGCATGCCCGCGCAGGGAAATCGAAATTCATCTATTTCGCCTGAATAGGATGTGGAGATAGGTAGACAATAGATTTTGACGTCGCTCTCGTCCACTTCCTCGTAGACGATTCTATAGATGCCGTCATTAGATTTTGGCTGCCACCAATAACCGATGTACCTAGTGGAGTAATCGGACTAATTTTTTTTTCTTTTTAATTAAAGCAGTTCGTTTTGTTAGGTTCTCTAACCTTGTGAACTCCTCTTGCATTACGTAGGAGGGAGTTCCTGCTGTGAGAGGATCATCAGCTAGACTTCTTCCACCTTTTCTGGCATGGGTTAATCTCACAGAGGAACCTGTAATGCTGTGGGATAAGTGTAAGTCTCCGGAACATGTATGAGCTACCAGAGCATTGTTCCATGGACAAATTTGAGGACACAGTTTGGCACCAGATGTGGACATTCTCAGCTCGGAGGGAAATAAGGGCCCTGGCTAAAATTAATTGAAGTATTCTGAGCCTCCGTAATCTTGGTTAGATTGAAAAGTGTCATTATCGTAGTACTGTTACCATAAATCCAGTATCGACGCATTGATAAAGGCTACTGGCAGCTGGAAATACTAGTTTTCCACTCTCACGATGAATCTCATAACTGGTAATGCCCCAGGTCGTCAGTCTCTTGCGTTCCCATAGCAGCTGTTCTTCTTTCGACAGTAGATTCGCGCACGACACGCTGAAATCGCAATTCTCTTTAGGTCCTTATTGAATCGATCTTAAAGGACCAAGGTGCTGCTAATGCAATACTTCTAGCTGCCCGATATTGGATAAGATTAAAACACCTTTGAAAATTGGCTTCTATAACAGGTTGCCAATGAAGCCTATATCCATTAGCATGATCCGAATGAGCAATATCCACATAGAGTAGAGTAGTCTCCCATCCATTGCTGGGTGTGCTCAGGAAATATATTCTTGTCCTAAAATCAGTATTAGAATGCTATCGCTGTACCGAATTCTATCGTCAACATCTCTTACCTTCCATCAGGTAGAGACCGAAAGGTGATCGAGCCAGGCACCGAACTAGCGGATATACCAGATAGTCTTCTCCGTAGCTCACTGACAACACCCCTAAGCTCAGACCATGACTTCTGCGAACATGAGCCATTAGAGCCTACCTGGTCTCCTCTCTCGTTGCAGGCCTCCATCACTCTCTGAATAGCAGCACGTACGTTAGGTCTTACGCGATGGACAATTTCTTGCACCTAACATATCACTGACTGTCCTGAAAGTTTGAAAATATCCGTACAAATTGGACTTTGTGCGTGTCTAAGAAATAACCCTATGTCCAAATTATTTTTAGGTTATGTTCGCGGGTCAGCTCTCACTTTCATTTTCTCCCCCAGGTATACCCGAGCCTCTCCCTTCGTTTCAACTGATATTAATTTTCCAAAATCATTAACGTGTTCCTACTCGAACACAAAAGACCTTCCAAGGCGGATCTCTTGGAATCCGCCTGAGCTGTCACAACAGCCGAGCATGACACCTCTGTTTTTTACTGTTATCGGAATACCAGACTCCTGGCGCAAATGTATCTCAATAAGAAGACTCAGAGGATTCCCAATTAGGAGGATAGACTTGATTAAAAAATCTTAAGAACTGGTAGAAAATTCTCTCAGCTTGTATTCGTTACCTTATAAAATAACACGTTAAAAATAACCGGAGCGGACAGCGAAATTCCTCTTGGTCTCCTTAGCGCTGCCGCCGATCGGCTCTTTCTCTCTGTGAGTGTCTGCTTTCTAGACAGTGGTTCTCAGTTAAAAACATTTTAACCGTAATATTGGCGAAAGTCCCAGAGAATGGAGGGATATATGCGCCAAAAAAAGATTGTCAGTCACAGCATAAGCCAATGCAGCAACCAGTCAAGACTTTCGAAACGTCTCGTCAGAGGGAACACTTCTTTTTTTTCCTCTATTTTTCCTTGTGATTCCGCGAAGAAGCATTACCTACGGAAGGAAATGACTCCGGTGCACGAGTTCATCCGGCTTCCTTTTGATGGATTAATTTTCGATCCATCCTGGACGAACCCTTCCGGGACCGATCGATAAGGAACGACTATCCCTTAAATGGCAAGGTCTCATTCAAACCAGAAATCACCCTTCGACTTTCTCGAAACCGTTCTTAAATATTCATTTGTTTCGTTCGTGGAACCCTCACCCTTATAATTCACCGTGGAAGAAACCCTTGAGTATATTGAGCACTGGTGGCCATTGTTACGTAAAGTATACAGCTGACACTATTGAGACCCTTGGAAATTCACGTATTCCATCCCTTAATATCAACTTCTCAAGCGACACCCTTTACTCGCCAGGAGGTGCACCCCTTTCAGGAGTACAATGCACCACTACGCCCTTACATTTACGAATGGTTCGGAGCCACGCACTGATAAGTAGATTTACGTGACCGATAGAATTTCGTTATTCAGAATACACCCCTAATGGTATACAATTTTGAAAATGGTGAACCAGTGTCTCTTACCTTGTCCATCTTTTTTTTGGATGTGTTGCAGCCGCGGCAATTTTCACTAAGGTTTGGACAGTAGATTTTCATGAGAAAAAATGAGTCCACCCCGTGGACGATATTAAGGGTTGCTGATGACAGAAGAGGGGTGTTTTTGACAAACGAGATACAAGCGACCCTTGACGACACGCTCAACAATATCAAACCCGCGCGCGATATTGCGAATGAAAAATATTTCTCGAAATCCCGTGTCACCCAACGTGAAGAAAACTCGATTTTGAATTAGGCAGCTGTCCGAAGAGATATCAAAATAGATCACGCGTGAAAAGCCTGTTGAACGTAAAAACAATGAATCTGAACACAGAAAAGAAATTTAAGCGAACCTTGACGTCAATGCGGTTAAAGTGGCCAACCTGTGACAGAAGAAAAAATATCCTCTTCACACACTTGCGCAACCACTGGTCGGTAAGTCATTCCGTGGATACGGATTTATGAATAGAGGCTAAGAGAAGTTGACAAAGATTTTAATTATGCCGGTAATATTAATTAAGTATAGGAATCAAAATAAAAGGAGGATTATGCGCACTCTTAATCAAGGCTCAGAGGTCGGGGGGATCAAATTTTTAAGAGCCGCTTGGATGAACGACTTTCATTCATACCCAATCGCGACTTAAGGAAGCGTGCAGTGTGCACGAATGAAAAAAATTAAACGGCGTAAAATTACGCCTTTTTTTATTCTGTCGCCATACTTCTTCTACACCCCGTCACGAACGAGTCTGTCAAGTTGGCGAACGTGGCTGCCCCTTTCGTGCTGGTGGGATGAAGGTTTTTTTTCCACAGCTTTCCAGCAAATTGAGGCGAACCCCAAAGGAGGCAGCGGTTCTCCTTTATCCGTTAGCTGCGAAAATCTCGTTATTACCGGGGGATTAAAAGTGCATTTGCCCTGGCACAGCGATGGGGGTTAGACCCCTCCCTTAGTTTCCGCAAATTACTAGGGAAAAAAAAAGGGAGGAGAAAACGAGCTTAAAGAAATAATAGGATTCTTCAACGACCAGAGATACCAATGAAGAAGAATAATCCTGAGGAACGAATGGTATACCGATAAGGTGATAATATAGAAATAGGGGATGAGATTTCTCTCGTCATCCCCCTCTCTGCGTAACACTGCCACTCACTCATTACGGTAATCACCCACTTTCCATAGTAGTGGTTAATTATTGTAAAGTTTGAGATAGACCAAGAAGAAGTGGTTGGGTGAAGTACCTGAAGGGAAGCCGCCATGATGGTAAACGATCAGGGTCGAGAGACGTATGTTTTTCGTCAATTAATCCGTCCGACGTTCAAAAGTGAAAACACCCCATGTGTCAAGGGTTCTAATCCCACTTGAATTCTCAACAGCCCCTGCCTTTTGATCAGTTTCCTGTTGCCCCAGCGACATCAAACAAGAAGGTTAGGTCGAGATTGGCTAATGGGATTTGTTAAATTGCAATTTAACTCTAACGAACATTTCTACTTGGGATCCATCATTGGGTATTCAAACCATACAGACAGGCACACGTCGTAATTATTTCGTTAGTACCGCGAATTACCGCACCGCCATTGAGCGTCCGCGATGCATTTGCCTACAGGGTACAGTATAATAAACCGTACTGAGTACACGTACGACAGTATTACATACAGTATGTGACAGGGTGGACAAGAATAAACGTGTAACCAAGTTCCCCATAGTAGTTTACGCCTCAATAGCATTCAAGGTAGCTTAACGAGCGAACATCGGAAAAAAAAATATATTACCGAGTTCCCTTTCTCATTAACCCTTTCGCCATAGTGGTTGCAATTAACGTCCCGTTTTATAGATGCGATCCGTGATGAGAAACTTCAGCAGAAAACTACTAGCACTTCTGCTCTCCTTCTCGTGGGGATGATGATTACACTGGATTCAGCCTGATTCTCAAAGCGACGTTCTGAAACGTCCTATCGCGGCCGGGAACCGGCCAAGAATGCGGCTCTTCTCGCGAAGAAATCTCGGTAAAGCGTTTTAGTATCCGGAGAACATAAGTTCCAAGTCTCGCCGCGTAGCTTCATCCGAACTGGCGCCACCTACTCTCCGGATAAAGAGTGGCTCTCGCGGGCTTTCAAATACGGAATTTCGGCCCGCCGAAGAAACACGCCTGCGACGCTTGAACATCAAGGGACTATGTTTGTTGGAAGGTTGATAGTTCTTCGAGCAATGGCGGATCTCTTGTGTCTGCTGTGATCCTGTTATCTCGTCGAGTTTTCGGGCTTTCGCGGGTCTCGGTCGAAATCTCGGAGACACTCGGCTGGCCCAGGATCGTAACGTGTGTTTGAGGAACCCCTGGCTCCCGTGAGAAACAATTTTTTTTTTATTAATTAATAAAAGCGTTTGATAGCTATGGGAAAGTTTTACGTCATAGCATGACAGTTCTTGATCGAATCTATTTCTTTTATGCGTTACCCTCACAGTGTGTGTACATATTTCTTTCAAAGAGTTCAAACACACTTTTATGGATCGAAAACTAGAAGTAACAAAAGGAACATCCTACACTTCAGCTGCACGTGGAGCTGTCGTATAAATGGTTTTCTAGTATATTCCACTCTCTCTCTCTCTACCCTTTATTTACGAGACCCAAGTGGCACAGAAACGTAAGGAACGTTCGTCCCACTTCTGCTGCTTTATTAAATCAATATCGAAAGCACGCAACCCATATCGGTTTTTAGTAGCTACGTCACGTGTAACAATAGTTCAGTAGTTGCAATTAAAATGTATCTGGTATTCGGTAAAAGATGCGTAAACAGTACCGAGAGTTCACGGAATACATCGAGTACCACTGTATATATAAATATATACCAAGCGCAATATACATATCAGATCTGAACTCCAGAAGACTCCGCTAGTGAATATTAAAAAGCCATCCTATAAAAGAGTCACCCTATGAGATAGCCGGATGGGGAATTTTCCAGGCGGAATAATGAATTCGAAAGGTCGATTTCCCCGAAAGGTGTTATTACTCAATTAGCGGTCTGACAAAGTATCGGGAAAGAAGAGTGAAAGTCGATGCTATAAGTGACAGCGGATGGGATGGAGAAGTGGTATAGGAAGGCAAAGGGTCTTCGAGGGTGAGAAGCTTTGTTTATCAGACACCCGGTATAATGTATACACGGGCACTCCCTCTCGCGTATGTAGGTATTCCCTTTATGTAGGTATACATCTTCCCTGCTTTTATACAGCTCCGCTTACACTCCTCCTCTCTCTCTTTCTCTTTATCTCTCTCTCTCTTACTCTTGTTCAACCTATTCGCTCTTTCTCCCTCTCCATCCCTCCCGTTCTTCGTGAGCGGAGGGTGAACAGTGCGATATAATGAATAAGGCACACACAGCCCAACCCTGGCGAACTCTCCACCCTCTAGACTCAACCCTCCGTCCTCCCGTTTTCATCCCCCCTACTCCGCGGTAACCCTCCACCTCCTCTTTGGGGGTGAGTGTACAGAATCAACTAGCTACCCACGTGATCGATACCGTGCAGCAGGCCGGTAGAGTCTGGATGATGAAAGTTTTCTTGCTCCGACTGTACCGTTCTGAATCTTGTATATCCCGTCTGACCTCACCACGTGCATCCCTCCTCGTACCCTGCTGCAGAGTGGGGTCACTGCGCGACGCTTAACCCCTTAAGGGAGAGATACACCTAGGATAAGGGCGTCTTCTTCACCGATTCTCCTACGAATTGTCTGGGCTATGTAGACCTGAATTCTACCTCGGCCGTTTCTCTTCGGTTTTATCGTCTGCTCGTGTTTCTGGATACTATATATACTTAGCTGTAGTACATGTACTCAAATGTTGCACGTAAATTTCAGGACCCGGTACAAGAGTGGAAGTCGACCTGACGTCGGGACGATGTGCAATTTTGGTGAAACACGTGAAAACCTAAAAAGCACAGAACCATTTGCCAGTTTTCTATATACATATATATTGGTATGTAGCGTAGATGACTGGATGGGAACACGAGGGTAACCTATGGAAGATACAAACGAAGGGTTTTGTTACTTCAATTTTTATATAGAATATACATGGGATAACTCATCCTTCTCAGGACTTTATTATACATATACCACCCGGTATAACGGAATGGCGGAAAAGAACCACACGTCTACCAGAGCCTGCGGCCATCAAAGATTTAAAGCCAAGGCTCTTTGCTTGGACCCGCGCAGTCAGGTTGCGCCCCCTTTACTTAAGGGGTGAAATGTTTAACGGAGTCTGAAACGAGTTACAGCGAATGTGCATTTAGATGGAAAATAAGGTAGGCCAAGGGATGCTGTATGTGCCGGGGAGAAACAGTGCTATTGCGGATATCCGTATTTTCATCAGAAATCCTACAGGATGACGCAAGTGAATAAAAGTTCCTCGA
Source organism: Pachycephus smyrnensis (assembly GCA_030142225.1). NCBI lineage: Eukaryota > Metazoa > Arthropoda > Insecta > Hymenoptera > Cephidae > Pachycephus > Pachycephus smyrnensis. Next base: position 416,608 of record JARQST010000558.1, on the reverse strand, counting down.
CTTATCGTAACGATGACGTTTTACTATGGTAAGGGTGACTGAAGAAATTCAATCGGGAATTAGCTCCCCCCCCCTTAGAATCGTCACGGTTTCATCCCCTTGACCGACTTCTTCAGATTTTCCACCCTCTCGATTCTCTACTCTCTTATTCCTCTTATTCTTCTTCTTTTTCAACGAATTCTCTCTCCCTCTCTCATCTTGACTGTCTATCTATCTGTCTGTCCTTCCGTCTCTCACGAAGTGAGCTCCAAGTCGAGCACCCAACGACGTTCCTCGTAATATTCCGCGAACGTCACCGTCTGGGCTTTGCGGAGGATTTCGCTATCACTTTCCTGACAAAATATTCAATACGGCTGACTGCATTATGTAAGGCGGACGGTTGCACGCGGGCAAACTTCAACCAAGTAAAGTACACGGGTCGCGTCACCCTCGGCATTCCAACTAGCCAACTGTAGTCCGGAGAAGGACAGAAGGAACCTGCTGGAATAGGCGTCGTCAGCGAAACCACGTGCGGAATATAAAGATCCCATCGAGAAAAGGCCAACCGGACTACAGTCAGTCGCCACGAGATAAACGAAGAGTGGGATAAAGAGAAACGCCGTAGGATGAGGAGGAAAGCATCAGAAAAAATTGTAAACACTACACTTACCAGCCCTGCACGTTACGAGCAGACGACGCACGATGACGTCAGACGACGTCTTCGTTGACTTACGTACTAATACCTTTGTTAGGTTATACTTTTAAAGCGACCCACATTCCGTCTTTTCACATTCCAGTTTATTGCATGAAGCAGAGGGGTGGGGATGAACCTATCGTTTCCGGTATAAGGTAAAAGGAGGATAAGGATAGAAGTTACGAGGGCGACTCGAGAGGAATAAAAGGAAGCGGAAGGAAGGAAATAAGAAGGAGACGTCTACAAGTGAATTTCTTTAATGGCCGCTGCACGTGCACGATCCTGCCAGTGCCGTATGCTTTGGATGTAGTTTCTTCTAAGGGTACCAATTCCCAGGGGCGTTACGGATGGCTCCTCAGCCTAAGTGAAAAAGTGCCTCGATACTCGAGGGATAAATAAACCGAGAGATATGACGTCTAGCTCCCTTCGTGTTTCTGACATTTTATTCGTCCTCTTCTTCTTTTTCGACTTCTTTTTTTTTTCCTTTATCCTCTTCACCGCTTTTTTTAATACTCTCTTCCTCCAGCTCGATATCACGTATTTTCTTTCTTTTTTTTAACGTTCACGTAAACACACACCCTCGCAGGGCTGCACGGTAATCGCCAAGGAAAATACTTGGGGATGATGGAATAGCTCGGTGATCGCTCTGTGCCTTTCCGCGAAAAGTAATAACCGCAATACGTTATGGGGATGCGACGGATCGCTCGTAAACGGCTTATCTTCGGCAGTGAAACTACCCTAAATCAGAAAGGGCTGTTCTCTTATGGGTAAGCTTGCTCGTTCACTCGTTCTCCCGACCCTCAAGGACGGTAGCCAACCCTTCTTGCAGAGAGACCAATCCCCCCCCACAACGACGCTACTTAGAAAGCCGTACGAAGTCCCGTGGGTTTCTGGGTTTCTGGAGGCTCGTTAGCGCGGAGAACTGCGATAGGGGGGTTGGCTTCGTTATAGGGGTTAACTTCTCGCGAACCACCCTCCCTCGTAGACAAAAGCAACGATCGCTAATTACACGCCGATGAGGAATTCTCCAATAGCCTTTACGAGTCTTGCGGATTTCGACTACCCTCATTATTTTCCCCCTCATTTATAAAAACTAACCCCTGCTAACGACCGATTGGAAATGCAGCAAAAACGAATTTCTTGAGGTTCCATTATCAAACGGGAGACATTACTATTATTTCTCTAAGTTCACGAACCACCCTTCTGACGATTCACCCTGCCAACCCTCCCCCTTGGCGTGACCAAGAAACATCCAGCCGAGGTTCCTCTCTTTATTTTCCAAGTATATAAGGGATGGTTTCGGGGTGTGCCGCACGAGTATCGCGTCTGTGTAGGAGCGAAGTGATGAGCAATATAAGGGATGCTAGACGAAAAGAGTGTGCGTGCTCTATATCCACGTAGCCACAGCTGACTTAGTCGTGTGTGTAAATACTGTCTGAGAATGAAAATATGCCACCCTTCCCAAAGAAGGTATTCCACCCCCCGCGTGATAATGTTATAAGGAGCGGATAAAAACTATGAGGCCTTCAGAGACCCGGTTACCCGTATCCTATCGGGTTGCAACCCCTAACCAGTATAGGGGCTCGTGCTTCAGTAGAATTTTACGCAACCATACGTAGATGTTGAAAAGGTACCATCCCTTACAATGAAAGGGAAAACGGTTCCCTGTGTACCATTTTTTTTCCAACCCTTAACGACACGCGCGACTGCTACACCCTCGTTGGGCCTTGTATCGTCTTTGCTTGACTTGTCTGACACCCTGTTGGGCATTATCTACTATCGTCATAGTGCATGGAATCGTCAAGGGGTGGTTTTCAGGGTGACGTAGGTATACTCAAACCAGCGAAACTCAAACCACTAGTAAGCGATCGCTTAGACACAAATGCATGGCAATTACCGTGTCTGGTTACGAAGCGGATACCTGCCGTACACTACTCAATGCTATATATATATATTAGATATATATAAGCTATAGTAGATATATATCTATATCTATGTATTATATGGATCCATGCAATTATATATATCTGAATGATTTGCCGGCAATTAGATACGAGTTTTGAGTGAATTATAAATACACGACTGGATACGAGAACTAACTGTCTACAAAGTGGAGATTTCAATAATAGATGATACTGGTATTGAGAGTACTTAATAGTCCGTTGTGAAGATTCATTAGGATAATCTCCTAATTGAAAAAAGGATGAAAATGTCGAATATTTCATTAAATAGAATTCTGCAAAAACATAGAAGCATAGATAAGCTAATTAATTCAATAAGATTATAAATTGACAGATCTTCCTATAAATTTACTCGAGTTCCAATAAATACTGCATCAACCCTCGTTAAATAAAGTTTCATCGCATAATTAATGCATATCGTGCAACTGGTATCAACCTCCCTGAAATACCCATCAAACCGAAAGCCACCCTTATTAGTACCAACAATAGTACCGCAGTCATTTGTCGTTTAGATAACAATAGGTACCCTTTGATTCGTCCATTATCCCAACCCCAACCCTTAGTAGACAATAAGGTTAGACGAGGTCCTCGAAGAATTGAAGAAAGATGATAAATCGCGAAGACGCCTCGTAGTAGCAATTTCATTCTTACGGCTTATACCTGGCTAATCCCACGGCAGCGAAAGAGCAGCCGCCCACATTCGTCGTGGCCTCGGTCGAGTCCCGTGTTTCACATATGATCACGTGAGGGGCGGGGGGGTGGGATAATCCACACGACATCCGAGGTGCGGAACAGAATGGATCAGCATAGGGAGTGTCGCCGGCACACATAACGTTGGAGCCATCGATCAGAGTGTAGTGGGTGGGGTTTCTGGATTCCGGTCTGAACCAGCACCACTACATTGTATTATTACTGTCCGCGTCTGTCATGGATACAAGCCACGTGTACCTAGACCAGGTACACGCAGGGGTAGCTTGGCTATGGAGATGATTATATTTTATACAGATATACTAACGATGGTACTCCTACTACACGTAGCATGCGAAAGGGGTGGTTCGTTAGAGGGTGGCCTAGGGTGCTTGTCGAGAGAGAGCGAGCGAGAGAGCTAGAGTCGTTCATAAATACGAGGGAGGACGACACCCTCGGGACGAGAACGCTCATTTTCCTAATGTGACATTTCGTTGAGCTTCCACGGGCTGGAGAGCATGTCGAGTGTAGTCATTCTGCTGAATTAATTGCATCGGTCAGACTTGGATGGAAGGAAGGGATGAAATGGGGGAGAAAAATGAAATTGAGAATATACCCGGTCGGTATATTTTCAAGAGTAGGGGGTGGGTTGGTTGGGGATCGTGTTTGGATATATTCCACATATGTGTATCCGTGTGTCTATATTCCATTAGATGATTATATCTATTAGCGATACATCGGATGCTCCTCTTCTTCCTCTTTCTCATGTGTGGACTTTGCCATACGGGACGATGCTGCGCGAGGTAGACTCTGAAGGGCTCTGAAACTGGCTGTTAGTATACTTGAGGGTTCGAGGCTCGCGGCAAAAACCCCTTGGGGATGAAAACCACCGCCCTATTCACATTGAGCTTGGCAGTGGTAGCGTAGCTACTAGGCACCGCCAGTAGCACTCCTCGACTGTTTTTGACGTTTTCCTACAAACATGTGATTTTCTCGAGGGATGGGGTGAGGGAATGAGAAGTTAGGAACACGTATGGTTGTTCTGAAAGAAAAAGGGGATGCGTATAGGTATGAAGTTTATGCTTGGTAGGCTATATATCATTTTTTTTTTGAAGTTGGCTATTCTGACAGGGATGCGTTGTGTGACTTCCGGAAGCGCCATGAGTGCTGGATGAGGATTACTTGACGTGAAAGCAAGATCGAAAACAAGTATGTGGACCAAAGGATCAAATTGGTATAGCGTAGTGGCAATTAGGGATGACGAGGACGAGCACGAGTTCTCTTTAGTTCCGGGAATGAGGTTAATTTCCTGGAGGAAATATATAGAGAAGGCTTTGGCAGAGGTAAAGCTTTAGTGAATCAAAGACAGCAAACGAGAAGACGAGAAGAAGATCGAAAAGGAGAAAATATAATATCCTCTTCTTGTCCTTTGTATCAGACTTGACCGCTCTCCTTGAAGTCAACCGCCATCTTGGCAAGAATCGATCCCCGTGGTAGCTCCTTCCGCGAAGGAAGCAGGTGCCTGACTGTGGCCATTATCGTCTAGCAAGTACCACGACGAGTAAGACTCGTTCGCCAGAAAGGAGCAAGTCCTTCCGCAAGCTCAACGATCCTGAACTTTAGTCCTTTCAGGTCTGAAGGGTAAAAGAAAAAAAAGAAAAAGCGAGAAACTAGCTTTGTCCCTGGTACCCGCAAGATGGCAGTGACGTAGACGAAGACTCGAGGAACAAAGGAACTTGAAGTAAAAATAAAAAAAGAAAGACAATGGCCTTTTGGCAAGGGATATTATTTTCGTAGGAGCCTCCCGTAACAGGGGCAGCAGCCATTGCGAATAACCCAGCGAAATGCCACTAAGATTTAGTACGGATATTCGCCACGTCAAAGGAGGGAGACTCTAAAGATCTGACGTTGCAGTGGAAAGTGTAAGAAACGCGTCTACGAAGGAAGGTGAGGGGAGACCGAGTTAAAGAGGCAAGATAGAGAGAGAAAGGAAGAAAAAAAGAGTAAAGATGAAGAAAGAGGGTCTAGAAAACGCGCACGAGGCGAAAGACCGTTACAATCTGGTGGTATAATAATACGAGGGTTGAAATGGCGTATAGAGGACGGAGAGAGTCAGAGTGAGGGTTGCCGGAATGCGTAGATACCTTTCTCCCCGTGCAATTTAGACACCAGCTGAGCAGACCTTGGCTGTGTGTGCCCCTGGGGTTCCCTGGGGGGTCTCAATATTGATCCCCCCCGATACCCCCTCGTGACTCAACAACGGCATTTCCCCTATCCTTCCAGCTTATCCGCCACCTCGTCACTTCGTACACCCTATAGGTACTAGGCAACTGTCTAGTACCTCAACCACACGCCATTTTCTGCCATTCGTCCTCCTGTCTCGCTGATATATTTTTTCTCTTCCCAGGATTTATCAAGAACTGTAATTCACACGGCGCAGTATCTTCTCGTGAAATATATCTACCAGATATTCCTGGAACCTCTGATCTCCTCGCCATGTAATTCATACCTTACCCACCTGACCTTTTACTCCCGGTGCTTTTCCATGCACTCGCAATCGACCTTGACCCTCGATCCAGCAGGCGAAAAGACAATAGGAAGAAGAATCCCCAGCATCCCCAATTATCGAGACGTACCTACCAATCAATGTACCAGTGAGCTCCGCCGATTTTACTTTCTCCCTTTGTAATCAGCAACACCAACAAAATATTTCCAACGATGCACAACGAGGCTGATGGTGGGGATACCGTTTGCAGACGTGATTGGTCCAGTCTGAATTACGTCATCCAGATCTCTGATCTGTGCAAGCGGAACGTGACGTAATATACGTACAAGTACCATTATAATACGAATTAAAAGAAAAAGAGGAAGGTATATCAAAGTGTACACAGGTTTTTGTGTATCGATTAAAATATATGTATATAATAATAATATTAATAATTAATAATAATAGTAATAATGATATCAATAAGTTCTCTCCTCTCGATCATCCATCCTTATTACGTCGCTTCACTTTTTTTTCTCTCCGCTCTTCGGTTCTTCGTCTTCCCCCCTCCCCCCACTCTCTACCAACAACGTTTCACTCTTGATCAATAAATAAGTAATCGATAGATCTTTTCTCTCGTAATGGGACTCGAAGAATGAAACCACAGTACCGTGACTGCCACAAAGCAAGACGTGTTCCCAGTAATTACGGATTTTTCACTTTTTCGTTATTTTTTCATTTTCACCATCCCCACCCTCATCCCCGGTCAATATTTTTATTAAATCATTACGTCCTGACCTACCCTGCTCACTACCCCTGTCAGTTAATCATTTGCTACCAGTAAATCCTTCGAGATGAGTTCTTATCTTTTTTTATGAATTTTCCTTGACATCGTCGACATCATACGATATACGAAGGAGAAAAAAAGGTCTTTCAAATTTCGCAGCTGGCATCTGTGTATCTATGCATGCATATGAGGTTACGTAAATGCACGCAAGAGGGTGCCGGTTACGTGACAGGATTTACGTACGTGGAACATGTCTTCCTTCGGGGCAGAGTACCTTGGCGTTTATATTGACATGATTTTCATATGGGAATGATCGACAGATATGTATAGGGTATGTAAAATGACTAGAAATCTTCTACCTGTGTGTATGTACCTTAACTTTGACACGCGAGACCGTATTTCGCTCTCACGAAATATGGGTACCCCTAGTTTCTTCGTATTTCTTCTTCTTCTTTTTTTTAAGATCTTCAGACTATCTTGCGGATTTTTCATCTAAATCGTATATGTATTCTAACCGTCTCTGAACACCGTCGAAAAATTTACTCGTGTATATAATAAGAGTTATGTACACTTTGTACTCGGGTAAACATATAAAAGCACTTACATGACTAGATCATTCTAACACTTATTACGTATATATTTATATATACGTATATTATATATTTATAATATATATATATATATTTATGTATAATTTATACCTAGAATAGAGTATTTATATAGAGTATAGTCTATTTATATTAATCACGTATAGATCAATTTCGCACTTGATCGTAGATCATTGCTTCGACGCTCTCGGCTCTCGTATTTTTCTTTTGACTTTTTTCTCTCTCTCTCTCCCTCTCTTGGTAATCTCTTCAATGATCGTTACAGAGAGTACTCGATTGGTCGCGAATATGAGAAAAACGATGAAAAAAAATGCAAACGAAACGAATCTGTACGATAGCCGAGCTCTTGCTAATTAACCTTTGACCTCATTCTCACCGTTAAATATCTCAGATACCCATACACGCTCTTCCTAAAATGATCTCCCTTATCCGCGTCATCTTATCCTTGAAAATATTATCATTATCACAAATTACAATACTTAGGGATTGATATGACATAACCATATATGTATATACGTATTGTACACGCACGTGAGGAAATCTCTTTGTCCTGCAATCAGACAATAAATTCTCACAATACAGAGTGGGTCGTGCATCCTCATCCGAAATATCGTTCGGAATATTTTTCTGGGATGATAGTAAAAAAAAAATTATTCAAAAATCTCTTATTCGATTTCACATTATTTTTTTTGTTATATCTCAAAATCGATTCGGCTTCTCACCCCAGAAGGACACTCGCTGAAAAATATACACGAACGCTATGCTTTTTTAACCCACCCGGTATACACATGGAGTATTTTGATTTCTGAATTAACATATGTATCTTTTGTTCTCTGTACAAGTGCAAAGTACGCACCGACCATATTCGTTGTACGATTCTTTCGTGTAGTGAGTGTCTCTCGCCGCCGATCACTTACGAATTGGGTGGAGAATCCCGGCGATTGGCCAGATTTTTTTTTTCTACAGGGTTAGGTATTCTCGTAGATACTCGCTAATTAACGCAGGAAGTAAATGGGTCGTGAGGGGGGACGGGGAGGGAGGGCTGATCGTCGTAAATTGACTTTTCATTAGTCAATCCGGAAGACGAGAGTCCAGAGTGGGTGACCCTCTTCTAGGTATTCTCCTGGATCCAAAGACCTGGTGAACCTTTGACACGTGTAGCCAACCAAAAGAGAAGCATATAGCAGTGCGTGCGTGCGTGCGTGCGTGTCTGTCGAGTGCGTGCGTGCGTGCGCCACAAGAGTGTTGGAATAACTCTTGAACCTCTTTTTTTAATGGAAATAAGAAAATTGGAAAGGATCGATGGAACAAGAAGAAAGAGAGAGACAGAGAGAGAGAGTGAGACTTACATACGCATACGCAGCGCACTCGTTGACTAAAAAATAAAAAAAAATTATGTATCTCTATGTAACGTGAAACAAATTTCTATATATGCAGCAATATTACACACAGATTCTAGTCAATGTATGTTATATGTACAGGACTGTCCAGTTCATACGCACCACTCACATTTGACAGCTGTCAGGCGATTCTATTGAGGAAAATTTTTGTTACTTCTTTTCGAAAATCTAATGACTCAGTATTAGATATTTAATTACGATGTACCTCGAGAATCGTTCAAAAGTTACAGCCATTTGAAGGTACGTTCACAGTGAAAGAAATTCAAGAGAGAGAGAAGGTATGTACTTGCGATTTTCTTATCCGACATCTCTGTCTCTCTCTTACGCGCGTGAATGCCCATAAGTCCGTCTCTCTTGCACTCGCAGCAGGTATAGGAAATTCGAAAAATCTTGACTTCGATTACATGTCGCTGCAGTATGACCTGCATTTAGATGGCTTTACGCGACTTTTCAATGGACCACGAGGAGTTTTTTTATCTTTTCCAGCTGTCAAGTAATTCTTAGTTCTACGAACGGCATGACAGCTGTCAAACGCGTCTGATGTACTTCGTGCTGGATAGCGCTGTAAAGAAACGTAGAAGGAAACACGCAGACGCTGCTGAAGCACTGAGATACTTCTAAAAGGGATACTCGGATTCACAGGAAAGTTCTGATGCAAGATGAAGTTCCTAAACCCCTCCTCCTCCTCCTCCTCCTCTTGCCCTTCATTCTCATCCCATCATCTCTTTCTTTCCTTTTTTTTTCCCCCTGTAATCACACCCCTCCGTATACCCCACGTCCTTCTTACCATTCTTCGCGAAGCCATCCAACTTCTAAATCCCGAGCCTTCCTCGTTCTCCTCCGCCTTTCGTTCCGTCAATATAACTTTCCTCACTCCCCTTCCCCCCCCCCCCCCCCCCTTCTTAACAGTGTCGAACGATCATCGAAAGATACGAAAAAAAAAGGACTATCCGAATCCTCCTCTTTTCTTTCCCATTCCCTGTACTTTTTGTCTCTAGGCCTTTTATCTCGCAATTATTCTACCAGAAGAAATTCGTTCGTGTCCGATTATTGTCGTTCGCTACGTATTTACCGTTGCGTGAATCTGTTCCCGTAATAATTTCCCCTGAATTGAAAAAAAAACCCTAAGAAAATCCAATCAAAATGCAGAGGCAAGAGTTAGCAGGAGCTTCTCTTTTTCGTGCTGCTCAATATTCTTGTACGACAATCAGATTGGAAGACTGGATTGTGTTGGATTGAAATTGAATAGGCATTAAGGTACTAGAGTGTGCAGAGTATAGGTTGAGTTCATTTTCATCCTGGTGAACTTCACTCATTCGCTCACTCTCTCTCCCTCTCCCTCTCCCTCTCCCTCTCTTTGTCCCTCTCCGAATTCTGCGGTTCTCGTGGTCCTGGGATGTCAGGGAATTGTTGGCCGTTTCATGGTGACAACTGATGGTGATAATTGGTAACGGTGGTTGACGGTCATGACAATGATAATTGTGAATGGTGATGGTGGTGGGATGAAAAATAGATCTCATAAGCAATTAGCATGGAATAAGAGTATTTTTAATGTTTTCAACAACAACAGGTACAGTACCAGTTTACCTGCAGTAAATAATCGTGCTGGAATTGTTCCTTTTTTTTCTTTCTCTATTTTCTTTCATCTGCTCAATTTTTTCTCTTTTTTTTTGGTTTACTCAAATCTTTCTCTCTTGCTTTCTCATTCGCTTCCGTTAATTCATCTTCACGTCGGCATTCCGTCAATTTGCTTCGCCTACTAAGTCATTACCGGTGTACTCATAACACCGTTACCGAGATACTCATTTACTTAATACCCATTAATAATTACGTAGGTACTCGCTACACATTTTACTATCGACTATCTAACACGACTGTCTGCTGGAATTGGGATTAATACGCGAGCCACCAATTCTGGTCTTTATCGTGAATCGATAATCCTTATCAAATTTTTTGTTTATTGAAATAAAAGTCAACTTTTTTTTTATCACCACTATTGCTCCTGAGGGTATCTCGAGAGCACCTGCTTGGTTCGCGTGACAATTTTCAGCAAACAGGAAGTTCCTTCTTGAGAGACGAGTCCGTCACTCCCTGGGGAATGGCGTCGGGAAAGTTTCCGGCTGGAATTTCTGTCGAGTTTCGAGAAACCGGTCAGTTTCTTGAAATGGCGGATAAGGACGATAAAGGAATCGACGAGTTCGCTCGCGATAAATTTTAAAAACGGAAGTTAGTCGCGATAGAAAAGTTTCACTTTTTTCGAGGTGGGAAATATTAAAGTGAAAATCGTTCGATGGATTATAATTAATGTGGTAATATACGACGAGTGCGTGGAGAAACGTAATAGAATTTTTTGTTCATGGAGTTTTATTGGTGGCTCGCGAATTTTTTTTTCTTCTTTTGGAACAGGTATGAGAAAATGGCTACGCTGAAGCTTTCGAAAATATCAAGAAATACGAATCAATCAATCTTTACATTATTAGCTCTAAAATAATTTAAGTCTCATTGAAATAAGTTAAATAAATAAGTGACTAAAATGCACGGCACGCCCCTCGCGACACTGCTAATTGATTTGGCATTTTCAAAAAAAGACGAAAAAATATATAATTCTTAGACATCGTGCTATACCATTATCGCGAATAAATTTTGGCAGTGTCGGGACGATCGTTACCTCATACAATGGCACATATAATGAAAAAATAGAGAAGAGACAAATGAAAAAAAGAAAAGTGAAACCTTAGGGAGACAGCGAGAAATTTTCGGAAAAAGAGATAAATAATAAAGACAATAAAAAAAGTAGGTAGTAAAACTGGTTTCTACAACGGTAGTAATATCAATCGAATATATCTAATAATATTAGTATTTAAATTACTTTATCTCATAAGATATAGTCACTACTCACTACCAGCTAATGATAAGAAAATCCTGAATTTAGCCGCTAAAAAATGATTTTTCAAGTAAGAAATCAATCAGTATCGTTATCGGTAAAAAAAAATGGGACATATATAAAAAAATTTCTTTTCAGTGTATTAAAATCAAAAATATTCAGGATTTTCCATCTGTCTTCTAAGTGCTCAATACTAACGTATACTCTCTCTGCCTTACTGTAATTACTGGTTGTTTGTTGCTCTTTCTCTTTCTCTCTCTTTTTTACTCGATTTTCATCAAGTCTTACTGAGCTTACTCACGGAGAAAGTATATACAGCAAAATCCCTTACGCTCGTCGCACGCAGATTTTGGGGCAAATACGGTTGTATCGTGGATTTTCACGTTGTTTCCAAGGAAACGATAAAGCTGGTTTCCGCGACAACGCTTGTGAAATTCGGTCTGTGCGTCCTACTGGGTTACTTCTTTCTTTTTCTTTTTTTTTGAAAACTAAATTACATACGATGCGACGCGAGTCGCCGATACGAGATGAAAAAATATATATACAGCATTCGCATTTCAGGCAACGCGGGGTTCCTCTCGCGATGAATAAAATTTTCAAAATTATCCACTGGAATGTTCACGAGACAAATTACGAATTCGACATGAATTCGTAACGTCACTTAGAATTAAGTAAGATTAAAGAAAGAGAAAAATCGACAAGAAAAATCCCATCAGAAAAAAAAACCGATCCAAAAAAATCGAGAAAGGAGCCCACGGTTACGCGAGTACCATTTATAAACGGGATTAGATATATTTACACATTTGACGAGAAATCAGAGATCGAAATAAAATAAATAAAAAAAGATCATCACTCCCCTCCATCGATCCTCTCGATCCCACGATCGATCTCGCAGGGTGAATCAAAATCAATGGGAAAATTTTTTTCTCTAGCAAAAAACTGTTAACGTCACGGAACATACATATATTTAAATATATACAAATTCCCCTGCTTCTTCATGCGAAAAGTGATAAGTGAATAAAACGATAAATAAAGACAGTCAAGGTAAAAAATTGTCTCGTACGGTTATCAGTATCCATAAGCGCAATCACGCATACACAACAGACGTCGGTGCGAGAGTTTACACGATACCACAGACTCCAATCTTAACGGCTAAAATATGTATCGAGTGGTCAATTATCATACAAGAAGAACTCGTCAACCAATCATACACCCGGTATATATTAATAATATCGTATGGAAGAACAAGATGCGGCCCTGTCACATCATAACAATATGATCAAAGGGCCGGGCGAAAACGTCTACGAAACGTATGGGTCCCTTGTCCAAAGTGTTTCAAAAATTCGTACTACTACACTTTTTTCTATTTCATCTTTCTTTTCCTCTCTTACTTCCTCACCCCTCTTCCGATTTATATTAATCGCTCTCTCTCCCTCTCTCTCATACACGCTCATCTACTCTCGTTCGTTCGTCGATCTCCCATTCAATAACACTATTACTTACTGTCTATTACGATGACAATAATAATCATAATATTCGTCATTCATTCAGAACTTTACTTCCTTAGCTCCTATTTGTTTTTTCATGATTCTAGACACGTCTTTGCCTAGTCGCCTCTTTTCTATCTCTTTTTTTCCCTTTCCTCTTTATTATTGCCTTTACTGGTTTTTCTCTCGTATTTTTTCCGTCTGTCGTGTCTTTTGTTTTGTGTAATTTTTTCTCTTTCTTGTACTCCCCCCCCCCCCCCCTCCCCCGTACCTTCTGCTTTTCTTTTCATTCTCACGAGACGATACGACACCAAGGCGGCGGGCTTAGCGCGAAATCCTGATGAATCGAAATTCGGGTATCACATATACAAGTGTTCACGCGTACAATGGCGCGGGGTGAAAAATTTCCTCCTAGATGATACTAGGATAGATAATAAATAAATAAATGGGATAATACCGTTGCCTTGAGCTCCGTAATAATGTATACGTATAATAACCCAGGATGCACCGTCGCCTGGTTAATCTTAAAGGAAGAAACGAGAAGTAAAAGAAGCCTTTTACGTTTAAGCGTTAGAGAATTTTTGAAAAATCCACCAAAGGTTTCCGGGTTCGAGTTGCCCTGAAACGACTAGAGTAATAAAAAAAAATCAGCACAGACAGTAAATCAGTGCACCCCGAGCGGATAATCTAGTCCAACTAGATCCGAATGCAGACGAGCCATGTATCGCGAAAAATGTTGCGTTTCTGGTTAAATCTTTTTTCACGTAATTTTTACAAAAAAAAAAATTTATTACCAGTACCCAGGGCTCGTCGAAGGATCTGTATGCTATTAGAAAAAAAAAGGTACGAAAAATTTTCGTACGAAACTGATGAAAATAAAGTATCTCGTTAAACGCGTGTTACGGTCCCTACAGCCATCTCTCTTGCCATCCTCCCTTATCCCTTTTCACTCTACGTTCCCTTATCGGCAATCTCGGCAGTAGAGATTCTACGAACGATAAGCGTACCGAAACAGCGAGGAAAAAGAAAAAAAGAAAGAACGGGGCGGTGCCCCTCCGCCCCCCCACCGTTTCGATGATTATAGGGAAACCACGTGGGTAGGATTAACTAGTAATACACGTATCGTTAATGTACCAATGTTTATATGCATATATATATACTATATATACATACACAAATATCTATGTACGGCGACTAGATAATGAACTAGTAGAAATCTACGTGTATAACGTCTTACCTGGTTTTCTCTCAAACGCGTCCATCATGGGCCATCAGCATTGGCGTCGACATACAGCAATTCGCAACAAACTCATCTACGGGTCAATCTAAATCGTTTTTTTTTTCGTGGATTAAAAAGGTCAGGTTTTAAGGCACTCGGGTCGTGTCAAACGAATGATCGAACGATAACGAGGAAAAAATCAATAGGATATTATCAGTGTGATAAGAGAGGAAGAAGGAGGTGGGCCAGTGGCTTTCAGAAAATTTTCAAAATTTTCTTATCCCCCTCCTGCCCCGTTCCATCGCCACCGAAGGGTGGATGAATACGAATGAACGGTGAACGTTTTTTTTTTTCGGACGCCAGGCGTCGCGACGTAATCGAATAATTGGCTGGAGTCTTGTCGCGCTCGCTCGTTGTGTATACTACTTGTGTAAGCGAGCGCGACAGGACGTGCCCGAAGCGATGCACGTGTGACACATATGCATCGGGGTCATGTACGAAGGGGATGGTTGATGATGGTGGTTGATTATATGGTTGGTAATGGATGCTTGTTTTTTTGTGTGGATATTATGGATTTTGGAATGTCCAGGGTAATATTACGACCAATAAAAGGTGAGCCTACATACCTCCAAGCTGGTAGAACAAACAGCTACTTCGAGTAGTACACGCACTATGGCTGCGTAGATATGTATTTACAGTGACAAGAGGTCGGGGATAGTGACTGATAGGGGAGAGGGTTTGGTAGACATAATAGAGAGAGAGAAAGAGAGGGAGAGGGTAGAGACGGGAACAGGAGTAAACAAGAAGAACAAAGGGAAAGAATGAAGTAATTAGAAGGAAAACAATAGAAAAGTACCAGGATACAAAGTAGTAGAGGAACGATGGTTTGTATGGTGATGACCGAGCTGGCTTCCGCGATTCTTTTATAATTTGGAATTCCTTTTTTTTTTAATTAGCAAGATATACACGGGCTAGTCGGCTCGGTCATGCTTGGCGATCCTTTACCGCCGTTATCGGCGCGGGATGAATTATTACGTTCATCGACCGTCAGGCTTTTCCTTTTTTTCTTTTGCTTCGAGAGGGTTGTTTCTGGTGGTTCTTTGTGTGCTAGGAGGGCTAGGCTAATGTTTCTCAAGGCATGCGCTACACAACTCCGCTGGCTTATCTTGCAAACCGTTCGAACGACGAAGCCTAGCGCTTCGGTCTTCGAGCGGCGGCTATTATCAGCTCTCGTACTGCTACCAGGATAGAGCTAAATTATTAATTAAGGACAGACAACGGTTGAGCTACACAGCACGTAGGACCGTCTAAGTGTCTGAGTCCTGCGTGTTTTTCACTTCGTTTTTTTTTTGACAGGAACCACTTCGGTATCCGTTTTTTTAGAACGAGACTAATGATTGACCGAGATTTTGGAATTTGAATAAAAATTTGGTAATAGACTTTACAGCGTGGGTCTTCTGGGTGAGTGAAAGACGCGCAGGCACTTCGACCAACCAGAACGCGACGTGAAATGAGTACCCGACGGGGGCAACAGGGCTAATTATGGCTTAATATTAATTATCCAATTAGCGCTGCAAACCCCGCCGCGACATCAACTCGCCCAGTGCTACGCGACACAAACAGGCCAGTGTCGCCAACACAGCACCAAAAAAAAAATAGTCATCTCTAATTCAGGATAAGATACAGACTAAGTGTACCAAGTATTGGTGGGAATTTTTTCTTTTTCTTTTTTTCAAAGATATTTTTTTTCCAAAGGATCGTAATGGCTGCTGGGTAATGGATATACTCGTGTAGGTTATACTCTCTTGGTAGGCAATTAAGGAATAAGGGTATTACGTAAATACGGTTTTACAAATAGGTGGTAAAGGTAAGAAAAATACAAGGGAGATACACAAAGAGGTTAGCTACCAGTTTTAAACAACTACTTTATTGGCAATTTTTCTAGGCATCAACCTAAACTATTTATGTTCTTGTCATATACGGCGTGTAAGTAAGTAACGGGGTTCCCTTTCCACATATCTTTTTTTTCACACACGATCATTTCTTTTCTCTTTCTCTCTCTTTCTTTCTTTCTTTCTTTCTTTCTCCCCCATTCCTTCATACACTTCTTTTACTACCACAGTGTACGTATGTTTGCTGTGTCAATGTACAAACGTATATATATGTATATATATGTAATGACGTGTCCACGTACGTGTCATCATGTAATTACGTATGTCAACGTGTATGGTGGCCGTATATATACTCGTCGCGTCTCTCTCTATCGGTAACACAATAAGCACGTTCGCAAGGTGGATTTTTCGAAAAGGATAAAAAATAAAAAAAATAAATCGCGTGAGAGAGACAGAGAAAAAAAGAAAGAAATCTTTACCGCGTCGCGGTATACCGACCAATTGGAAAAGAACGACAATGGAGTATAGATGGTCAAAATTAAAAAAAAATAATTTTTTTCCTCCATAAGGTACAGTATACCGCAATCTCAAGATACCTCGTACTCATTAACACGAGAAAGAGTCGCCCTGTTTCTTCTCTCTCAGTTCGTGCGAACTTCGAGCAGAAAAAAAAAGGACGAGAAAAAAAAACGATCCAGTGTGACTGCAGCGTTAACCAAAAAGAAAAAAAGAATAGGAGAGGGAACAAAGAAGAAAAATGACCAGAAGAAAATCATTAATTAAAAAAAAAAGAACACAAACTAATTAAATGTCCCCGCGCAGTTAAAGTCTTATAACCGGTAGAGATACACAACGAACAGACAGGTCTACTGTGGCTGAATGTACTTACGGATTTTTTCTCTCGTAGCTCGGATACAGCAGCCACTAGCGGCTGCTGCAGGAAACACGCCACGCCTCAAATATGGACACCGACTTACTTTACCAGCAAAACTACATACTTTACTTGTTCTTTTACTTTACTGTACTTTACGTTACGTTACGTACGGGGTTGTTGGGGAACGAGGAGAAGAGGATGGTTTCAGGGGGGAAAATAGTCATTGACAACTTGGATCATATACGTCAAGATTCTCTACCTGGTACTATGTTATCATTACGAATTATCATTACGAGAAAGTACGTTGGGTCGGAAACAAAAGACAAAAATGAAAAAAAAAATGTTTTTCTAATATACAGGCGTGCTTCCGTGCCAGCCGCTAGAAGCTCTTACGATCGTGTATCCTCGTGAACGTTCGGCATAGATCGTGTAGCCCCGCTAATCCCGGGCGAATTTCTATTTGATACTTGTTTTTTCTTTTTCCAAACATTCTTTATACGAATATACTACTTTATAGAGATATACGTATACACATCGCAGGGATGGGTATACGTATATTTACGGAGGTACTTGTCTGTATTTTCTTTTTTCCATACAAGTGGTCTTGTTCGTGTAACGTGTGCGGGGGGGTTGTTCCGTGCGTAAGGGATGATCGGAGATACAACAGGGGCGTCGCGACGGAAGCTGGCGCGAATATAAAAACCGGTATGCGCGACGCGTCTTCCATAATTGGTGGTTGGTTAATTTAAGGATTTTTAATAATAGTAATGTAGTATAATAGCGACAATTAATATAGTAAACGAATAATCATAATAATACGTCTTGAGTATTGATTATATAATAGGTGGGAACGTGCCTAAGAATACTCGCGGCATCGAAGAGCACAAAGGCAGTTTTTCTCTTTTCGTTCATTCCCGTTTTCTCTCTTTCCTTCTTCTCCAAAGCAATTTTTCTCCCGCGAACGATTATCTTTCTCTTTCTTGGCTAGACTGGATACGGAGAGTAACGCTAATCGGAAGAGTTAAGGCTAATCAATGGATTACTGATATCGGCACGATTTTTTTAATGGCCAAGGTCATTAGATATCAAATTGGTATCGAGGAAGAAGATGGGTACCGAAATAGATATTGCAAAAAAGACATATATATATACGTAAAAAGAACAGATGAGTGAAACAGAAAAAAAAATAAAACGCGCAAGTTAGAGTCAAAGCGCGAAGCTCGGAACGGAAAGAGGGTGACAAATTTTTTTTTTGAAAAAATCGACTGTTGACGTGTCCCGCGTGTTTGTGTAGAGAAAAAATTTCTTTTTTGTAACAATAAGAAATGAGTATAACGACAGACAAGACCGATAATGATATAACGCAACGTGACGCACGCATCGTAAACGCAATGATGAACAGATTTGTTGGTTGTGACAGTTGAAAGATGTGATCGCAACTATATAAATAATAATAATAATAATAATACTAATACTAGTAATAATAATATATATAGCTCAACCAGCATGCGTTTACATAATTTAATCATACTCAACTAATGGATGTTTGGTTAGCGATATCAACAAATCTACGCATTACTCGTCTCATTCGCATAAAAGATCAACAGGATTATTAGTACAGAGAAGAATGACGGTGATGGCTTTGTGATGATGATAATAATAATGGCAATGGTGATGACGATGATGATTACTAGTGTTACGCTAACGGTGAATAGAAGAAACAAATCATAGATGATGATAATTAACAATTAGAAGTACAATCCTCTAATGTAAGGTCTAATCCCAATGAAAAAAAAAAATAGAGTACAAATGAAGGAAACGTGTGATCTACGCTGCCAACACGTGTTTCCCACGTGACAAGCTACTATATGTATACTCGAATTAATAAGTCCTTCCTATGATACATTAGACAGACATACTCGCCACTATTCGATAATATCTATCAGTCGTATATTATCATTTTGAGTTACGTGGGAAAGAGAGTCCTGGATAGGTCAAAGGTTAAAGGCTGAGGATCATTCGTGTAAGGAGGATTTAAGAGGATAAGGGGTTAGGATGGTGAAGCCAGAAAAAAATGGCTGAAATTTGTAGTCAATGGTCCAGGTGTACATGTATGTAATCATATAGTGGAGTTGGAGGATGACGTGACGGAAGTAACAATTGGCTTGATACGAATCAGAGGTATGAGGTCAATCTTTTTAAGATTGAAGGGAGGACCACAAAGCACCTTGGACCTTCAAAATCCTCCCTGGGAAGATCTAACAAGACCCCTGACTTCCGGCCCCGAAATTCTTCACTATGGCTTTTACTCTTTTCACTCAGTTTTCGGAAACAATTGCTTTTACGCGTATCTTGATAAAATTCTAACCTATATCCCGTTATCTAGGGCAATCTATGAAAATTTGAATGGCGCGTCTAGTCAGTGATGTACTGAGTGAAAAATTTTTTGTTGGAAACACGCCCTCCTCAACCTTCCACCCCACTCTTATCGATAGCCCCACCCACTAATCTTCCTGAACAAAGAGATCATAGAAAAGAAAAATGTACTAAGTGATTATGACGTAAAGGAAACAATGATGATAATGTATACCATTTCATTAACAACGTATTCGGAAGTTGTACTACCACGACATATTGTTTTCTCGCCTAGACTCTTTCTCTCTTTCTCTCTTTCTTTCTCCCCTCTATATTCCCTTCATTCTCACCCTAGACTCTCTCACTCGCCATAATCTCATTCAGTCACCCTTATCATTTCTTCCCACTTTCATTCGCGTGTAACAACCACTATTCTTATCTACCCTTATTCGGATCTAACGATCTTCGCCTATATTCTCTTTCTCTTCTCTATTTTCTTTTTTCGTACCCTCCAAGAAAATCTAACCTCGGAGCCACGTCGAATAATTCAGAAAAGATACGCCGAGAGACAGGCTACGGGCAAAGTCGGAGAGAAAGAGAAAAAGAAATATGGCGGATCCTCGATGAATTGGCAAAACTATCAAGATGGTGTCAGAAATAAAATACAAAGACAAGGGTGACTTTCACCCTGCTCGCTCGCATCCTATAAACAATATCCTATACGCCGTTACCGCATATGCCGCGTACGTTACGTCTGTCCCATGTAAACATATATGATTACGAGTATATATATGGTGGGTGTGTCCTTCTCGATGGTTTATCCTGCGAGTATGCCTCCTTGCTAATTCATATATAAATTAATAATACTCCTGGGTCTTTGCGAATTACGAATTGCGAAAGAATACATCACTTTCTATTCCCACCTCGCGCTCGGTTTATCATTATTATTTGTTCTTGTTCCTGTCTCTCTCTCTCTCGTTTGTCTCTTTGTTCCGTATTATCTTTTTTTATCTTTTAAGTAACAGGTATTATTATATATAATATATATACAGTGTACGCGTGTTCACGTGTCCTATGTTTTTTTATGTACCTGCATGTAGTGTATATCACTCGCACGTTATCAGTAACGGTTTGTGTAATGTACTCGTTATCACTAGGTAATATTATTACTTATAGCTTAGAAGGATATCGTCTTTCGTCTCTTTTACAATTTTCTCACTTTTTTTTCTTCCTCTCTCTCTGTCACTCCTCTCTTGATTTTTATCATCGACTCTTTACTCGTCACGAACGCGTCTCATTCGATTCTCGTACGCTTTTTTTTTTCTTTTAATCTCTCTTATCATTCCTTCTCCCTTCCTATTCCTCATTTCGCTTTCACGCGAACATTAAGCGATATATTTATTAAGTTACTATTGTTATCGTTACTATGTATCCCTCGTACAGATATATATATTATACATATTCACGTTGTATAATTTATATACTTGTACGCGCCTATCCGTAATTTATATCTTTAAGTATAGTTGAGTAATCACTTATTGCTCGAAATTTCTCACATCCTTCGTTATCGAGGTTCGTTTTCTTTCTTTCTTTTTTTTTTGAGTTATCATCGCGTACGTCGCAGTATATTCTCTCACGTTATCATTCACATCAAATCTTGTTCTCGTCCTTCGTTTTATTCTCTCTTACTCCCTCGCACTCGTTTTCTTATCTCTTTTTCTATATTGTTTCATCCATTCCCTTTTTTTCTCTCTCCTTCTACCTACGGTACTCTTCGATTTATTACTTTGTATCTTTCTCTTTCTCTAACCGACTCTCGTTGCCGCACGTAAAATCCATTCGTCGAAATTACACCTTGATCGAACTCGTGTCGATCGATCGCAGAATCGATTGATCCTCGTCTGGATCGCGTCTCGACGTTCTACACTAATAATAATAATATCCATAAAATCATCCTCATCATTTTTTTCCTCATTTAAATATAATGCGTGCGCGCGCACGCGCCTTTATGTATATGTACGTACCGTATTATCAGAATAGATTAATTAACGCGTTTATGTATAAGTTAATTAACGACTTATTTCACTTAAATTTAACCTTACGCTTACTGAGCTAAATCTTAAGTTCTCCCTTTCGTCATCACTTTTTTTTTGTTTAATATATATAATATATATATATCGTTCCTCACGTCGCGTGTCGTCACTTAAGTATCTCATTTCAAAGTATTTAAGTACCATTAGGGCGCTTTCTAAATCGATAAGTAAACAGTCCTCGCTGGCTCGTGGAAATCTCGTTTCTTTTTTTCTCGTTTATCGGCCAAGAAAAGAAAAAATATGATGACAGTGCCAAAGTGACAGAAAAAAGAAATAAAACCTATCTAATCTTTCGTGTTCAGACCGCGGTCATCACTTCCTCGTGCTTTTTCTTCTTTCCCCTTCTTACTCTGCTTTCGTCTTTTTCCTTTTCATTTCTTTTTTTTTCACTCCCTCGCATACCCCGACCAACCCGCGACACGCGACACGCGATAACGCGGGTTCGGTCGCGTGACGAACGACGACGAATCGCGCAGCGTTTACAACGTATGTATATATGTATATTTAACGAAGTTCTAGTCCTTACGCGATGGAGAGCAGAGAATATTGTCTTCGATAACACGAAAATGGCTAGGTGATAAGAGGTACGGTTCTCTTGGTTTTTCCTTCTCTCTACTTGTCATTCGTTTCTCATGAAAAGGGAGGATCGAGATTTTTCTTGCTTAACGTGGGATTAGGTTAATGGAAGGGTTGTAGGGTAAGTTAGGGTTGGTCGGTGGATGGTGTGGGACCTATGTTTTTTTTCTTTCGTTATTCCTTTTTTTTCTGTCTCTTCACTTTGGATAGTAATTCGACTCGTAGCTTCCCTATATCAACAAGATCGGCGAACGACAGGTCGAATACGACAACATGGCGCATTTAAATTTCGCGAACTCGCCTATCAGTTAGTAGTAAAGTAGTATTGCTTCGAAAGTGCTTCTTTCTCTTTTTTTTTTCCCCTCTTCCTCTTCTTCTGCATTGTTAATGACTGCACCGAGTTTTCAACGAAACCGCATCGTACAGTCGTGATCGAACGATGCGGAATGAGGTTCGTTTGTTTCTGTTTCTTTCCTTTTTTTTTGTTTTTCTTTTATCGGTGCGCCAGAAGAATACTTATCCTTCCATCCTGTCTTCCTTTTTCGCCATTTTTTTCTTCGTTCCGTCAGAAAGCAAATGACGAGAGAGGTCAGCGGATGGATGATTGCTCGAAATTATTTTGGCGAAAAAAAACAGTAGAATGGAGAAATATGATAAAGCTCAAAAATGAGAATGAGAACGATTGAGTAATATAATAGAATTAAGGCGCGTTGCCAATCACGCGCGTTTCTCATCTTAACTAGGAACCGAATGTGCTAAACGCAACGACTAAAATACAAAATATAATTAATACAAGGGCTCGACAATAAGTTATAATTAAGAAATAGTGTTTTGGGGGAGTTTGTGGGAGTAGGGGTAGGATCTCGCAGGGAATTGGGATTTGGAATTGATATAAAGGGGAGACGGGATGATTCCGTCGGATATAATGGAGGAATTTCATACAAGTCTCTAGAAATTTGTTAGATCCGCATTGATCGATATGATACTCGCGAATGTCTCAGACTTAACGACTCCTTTGCGTAACGCTTTGCATTTTTCCATTTGTTATCCGTTAATTTTTTTTTTGTTAAATTTGTTTCGCTTCAATCGAGGATCGGGTGCAATTGATCGTGTTTATCGCAGGCTCGGTATGAGATCATTTTAATCGCGTTTCCAGTGGAATCGGAAAATCGTTATACTCGACGTATCGTACCCTAATAATACATTTGAAAAGTTTAAATCGCTTTCGATTTTCGCGCGCTTCCACAAGATGCTCTCTCTCTCCCCTAAATTCTCCTGCTCGCACTAAAATAACTAGTCGTCATCATAGCTCGCGTTTACTTACGAGTCCTATCAGAATCACCGAGGATGTAGAATTTGCGCGATTTCATTTTGTCATCTCTACAAGATCCATTCCTCGATCTCGTCGCACTCCTCGTTGTTTCGACGAAGAGTAACAATAGAATAAGTAGTCATAGATAGTAGTAGTAGCGGTAGTCAAAGTAGTATCAGTAACGGTAGTAGCAGTAGTGACAGTATTAGTGAGTAGAGTAGTAGCAATAGTATTAGTTAGTAGTATCGGTAGAAGTAGTATCAGTGTCTACCTCGCGTTGGGAATATCGCAAGTATAGAGAGTACAGGTTATCCTAAGGATACTCTCTCTAGACGTACATCCCCATGCCATACATGGAGCCCCAATCGACGCCCTGGAAGCTGGACATGTCGACGTTGGTCAGGGAGTATCCTTGATAGGGATTGCCAGGGGCGGCAGCGGTCGCAGGGTTAGCTGGTGGTGCTGGTGCTGGAGCGGGGGCGGCTGCGACCGCCGCCGGAATCGGATACGGGGCGTATCTGTAGGCTGAGAGGGCAGGATAGCTGCCAAAGAGTTTTCCATAGCCGGCGACGGCGTTCTGCACCTGCGCCGCAGCGGCCGCAGCTGCGGCAGCCTGCACCTGCGCCTGCGCCTGAGCAGCGACTATCTGGGAGGCAACTGGCAATGGTGGCTGAGGGGCCAGTCGGACCCCCAACGTGCTAAGGACGACCCTCTTTCCCAGTGCAAGTGCACCAGGTTGTACCGCCTCCTTCGGCTGAGCCTTCTTGCACTCGACCTTCTTGTTCTTGATCGTATGAAAGTGGATCTCGCATACGCGATCCACGACGTCCTCGTTCTCGAAGGTGACGAAACCGAAGCCACGATGTCTCTTTGTCTGCTGGTCCATCAGCATCACCGTCTCTTCGACCTTTCCAAACTGATTGAAGTAAGCCTTGACCTCGTCGCTGCTCGTGTCCTGACTGACGCCTCCTACGAAGATCTTCTTCGTACGGTTCGCCTGCTTCGCCCGATTCTTCGGGGTCGCGTGCTTTGGGTCGATCTTCTTTCCGTCCAGGGTGTGAATCGGACACTTGAGGACCTTGTCGACGCTGCCGGGCTCGGCGAAGGTGATGAAGCCGAAGCCGCGGCTGCGCTGTAACATTCAACGAAGCAAGAGCGTGATGCCGTGGGCCTCGTTGCTTCTGGGAGCCCGGAAACACACTCTATCTATCTCTCTATCTCTCTCTCTTTCTCTCTCACTCACGCACATTCATTCGCTCTCTTTCTTTCTCACTCTCCTATAACGAAGCTCGAGTGTTCCGGCGCTTAGAAAACGATTAATTTTACCTCGGGAATGGAGTTTGATTCAGAGAGTAACGAGGAAAATTCAAGGACATTAAAAGCTCACGATCTCTACGCCAACTCTAAAGCTCTACGACAATATTTCTCTCTGTCTAATTATTTTTTTCTCTTTTTTTTTACTCCGTAACCAACCTGTGTAACTGGGTCCTTCATTATGAGTACGTCCGTGACGGTGCCGAACATCCCAAAGTATTCTCGCAGCTTCTCGCTGCTTGTCTGCCAGGAAAGCCCGCCGACGAAGAGCTTTCCTGGTGCCGGGTCACCACCGTTGGGTGTACTCCTTCCGGAGCTGCCCGAGTGGCTGCCATTTATTGGCACTAGGGCGTTGTGGAAGTCGTGGTCAATCGCGCCGTTCGCCTCCATACCGGCGCTGAAACACAAATCATTCAATTAACGATCCGATGTTTAATTTAAAAAAAAAAAAGTAAACGAATCATTTTGCAAAATCATACGACAATCGAAATAATTTATTTTCCTTTTTATCTTTTACAGCTGATCCCTCTGGCAGCGATTAAATGTCTAGTATTCGCAGCCATACCTCTTATAGCCTGGCACAGGATATTCGTGACTACCATCGACGTACAGTAAGTATCACCGACTAACGATTGAATTGTTTAAAGATCATAGTACATATCATTAGCATAAAATCGATAACCCGGTTATCATCGGTACTTGAATATATTCTATAAAATTCACGTAGATTAAATCGCTTTCGTTCACCTTCGTACAAGACAAATTACACTGACTCCTAGTAACGAGTAACAATTACGCTTTTCCCGCATTCTGAATGCACGTAAAAAATTATTATGACTTTCAGGACTCTATTGATCCATTGAATTTTGTCATTATTCTAAACTCAGTGAAAATCAAATAATAATCGAGATGATTGATATCGTCGTTTATCAGGCATAAAAAATGGCTAATATTTTTTCAGACTTGGTGATTATCAGCGCTGGGAGATACCGTCGGTCCCGCGGTTCTTTGACCTCCGTAATCCTCGCAATCTTAAGGTCAGGCTACGAAATGTATAGTAAAAGCAAGGACATTTTACCATAGGAAGTGTATATATGTATATACTAAACAATGTATATCAATTCGCATGGGCCCGTCCTAAGGCATAAAGAATAGATTCCCTAGCTGGGACACTAGTAGCATCCGAATGGTATAGTGCAGGAGTGTAGGAATATAAGACTATCGTCCTGAACTTCTGGATATTCGGTAAGAAGCACTATCCTAAGGATTGTAATATATCCCAGCGTGAGAGAATGGGATGAGTGAGCGAGGCCAGGAGAAAACGTATATGACATCGCAAGGATGAGAGTAGGACGGGGGGGGGGGGGGGGCAGTAGGTGTTCCAGCAGAGAGGATGCTGTGCCCATCTCTGTCTCCCTCTCGCGATCATGTACGCGAGCGCACTCTTTTCATTCTCCACTGTACTCTCGAAATCCCTGAAATCACCCCCTCATGGCTCGACGGGTCTCTCTACCCTGCACCCTTATTCCCTCTCGCTGTACTAGTAGGTACCGACTCGCTCTCGCGAGTTCAGGAGGGTCGCGAAGGTCTGAGGGATGGAATGAAGGAAGAGATGGGAAAAGACGCTACGTTACTCGAGTTTGCGGGGTTGGACGAAGGGGATGGAAATGGTAAGGGTGCAAGAGAAGGATATAGGGTCCCTAGCAAAGGGGGTGGTTGAAGGTACGAAGGCCCGCGGCAATGACGATGGTGTAGGTTTAGGTACGAGTGCCCCGTAGGAAAGGGGTGAAGGAACGCGAGGGGGCAAGGAGGGTGTATCTGTGTATGCGCGAAAGAGAAGGAGGGTGGATGGGTGGGTGTGGGTGAGTGAGTCGGTTGGATGCTTGGTAAGGGGTGGGTGGGTGAGAAGCGCGCAGCTGGTGGATCAATAGTCCCCGTACCCTCAGTGGCCGCACGGGGGTGTCGCGCGCGTTTCTCTCTAGCCTCATCGGCAACTACCCTCCTGCCTTCTCCAACCACCCTCACGGTTCGCGGCACCCCCACCACCTACCGAGGAGCCCGGCAACCTCAGGGTTGAGGGGGACAGGGTGCGGAGGCGCCGTCGCGCGACCGACGCAGTGCCGTCGGGACGCTCGACCGAGTCGCTACCGCCTTTTCACCGAGATAACCTCCATTGTCGTCAACGACGTCCACTCCTATCGTCAACCAACTCCATTTTTTTTTTAAACATCCATCAACGATCTACGCGTTCATCCAGCCAGAAATATTAATCGCACAGCCAACGTTCTGATCTATGGGTTCGCTCAGTGAGTTGAAAATTCTTGCGGATCCGCGCGTCGATGTTTTAAACTCTACGTAGGACGTCTACCTCGGGCACCATCTTCGTCGAGGTGTAATTCCTGACGAAGCTTACTACGCGGAAGAGAACTGAAGAGTTTACTGAAGAAGAAGAAGAGAAACGAAGCAGCAGCCCTTGCCGGGAATATTGTCCTGTCACAGCAGTACGCCTTTTAAGAGTTACTGGTGTGATGGGACATTGTCCTCGACACGGTGCCAATCCTCATACTCCAAAACGTAGTACCAATCGGAGAGAAAAAAAGAAATTGACGAATATTCATTTTGACGTGAATCGAAACGTTTCTAAGGGTCGTAATTATTCGGGTGTATAAGGGTGAGACTGATAATAAGGATGAGAGAGCCGGGTATAATAGGCAGAGATAATACGCGCTCGACGTGTTCTGCCGTCCCAACCGTTCTGACACGTTCATTGTGCTTTATGCTATCTCTCTCTCTCTCTCTCTCTCCTCACCCTTTCGGACAGTTTACAAAGTATTTGCGTGCTGTACGGATTCACGAAGACCGCCAAGTGTGCCACCCACCATTTCTTTACGTTCTTTTCGTTCGTACACTTCTCTCTAATCCTCGAGAAACAAGACTATTCATCATCCGGACAAACTTGTCTGAGTGTTAAAACAAACAAAACAAGCCCGAGACAATCGTCCCCGATTATACACGATCTTCGTTTGTACTACCCCTCCTCGCGACACGGAAGAGTACACAAGATCAGTCAGAGCTTAGGAGAATGGAATTAAGGCTGGTTTTCACGTAACGCTCTCTACAGTGCGTATAAGAAAACAGACCTTGATTTTTAAAAAATCAGTAAAATTGACTTATCGATAAGAGAACTTCCACGGATTAAGCGGATCAACCGTTATCACTGTGTAAAAAAAAACGGAATTCAAGGGTGGAAATGCTGTTCGATCAACAAGGGGATGAAATTTTGAGCCAGTAACGAAGAGCACTAACAGAAACAGGAAAGAGAATCCTCAAGAACAAGAAGATGAATTGACTCGTGTTCCAAAGAGGTAGAAAATCCAGGCTAACGTGGACGCTCGAGGCGAAACCGTTTCCGGTCGATAAGGTGGGAGCTTCCGGTCGATAGAGGCGCGACTGCCCACCTGGTGGTCGCATTGATCAACCTCTTGTTACTTAAACTTCCTTAGCACAGTCGGTGCGGCCTAATGCCAACCCATGACCCCATGGGCAATGGCCCACTTCGTGAGGATCGACCTGACCCGAGCGTTCGTCTCCTGGACTACGGGTTCGTATCTCTCTGAATAATGAAGTATCCTTCCTTTTTTCGTGTTTCGACGTCATAATCGAGCGTCGCGTTCACGAGGAGAATTAATGAGAAGAAAAACCGGATACGTGACGAAGACAAAAGAATGACCCTCTGAAACCTTTCTATTGGATGGAAAAATTTCACCAACCCTTCGGCACCGTCTATAGTACTATCTGTACTTAAGGATCCACTGGTCTGCGAAAGGACTGTAAAAGAAAGAAATGACTGAATCTAAATAACCGAACCGAATTCAAAAAAAAAAAGGGACTCGAAAAGGGAACTCTCGAGGACACACGTGCGCTTTAGTAATTATCGACGGCACGCGACCCTCGTTATGCCTTCTCGATGTCGCCTTTACGTACCAGCCTATCACGAGCAGGCGTACCAACATCACCAACCAAGAAGACACTGAAGATACAGAAACTTCAATTCCGTGTTAAATCCCTATACAATTTTGATATACATTGCGCGATCCACTGAATGAAGTCTGTCGTCGTGCAGAGTGTGAGAATCCTATAGTAAATACATATCAAAGTGTATTACTCAATTACATTGGTTAATGGCAAAACTAATAAAAGGCGTGACTTTATATCGATAATCGTCCACTGGGTGATTGTGTCGTGTACAATATTACATAAAAAACTGGACTGGACAGCTGTGATTGAAAAGATTATATAAATTAATCAAAGTTCTATTATTCAATTGAAAATGAGGTAACTTTTTATTCGTTACCAAGAAACTAGCCTTGCCGGATCTAACGCGAGGAAAGGGTCATAACGAGAGGCCGACCAGGATAAAGAAGAGAAATTAAACTCAAGAGAAACAGAAAGAGAATTGATTAGTCGCGAATTAGTGGGTGCGGCACGTCTCGCGGTGAGAGCCTGATTCCGAGGAGAATGGGAGAAAGAAGTAGATAGATATATAGGTATGAGGGTGGATATCGAAGAGGGAGAGGGGTGAAAGTTGGGAGCAACCCCACCAACAGTGTTAGAGGGCACAGTCACCAGATGGCAGCACTACCGTCGCAGCGCCCAGCTCTAGTACCTACTAGCCGCCGCAGAACGGCGACACAGTCGTGCCTCGAGCAATGCGATGGAAACTGCCAAAAATGCTGGCAACACTTCCGAATCAATATTGTGTGATATCAGAGGAGAGGCGTACGCGAAGCAGACGGCCGGCGAATTGTGGATCGAAGTGAGACTAGACGCGAGAAAGAGAGACAGAGGAGTAACGAATAACGAGAAGAGCGACAGGGACAGAGACAATTGAGGAAATCAGAAGAAACCACGGTGACCCAAGGGAATATGAGATATTGTGACAAATTCAATGGAAAGCGGCCGAGCCAGCCAAGATATCCAGGAGGAAATCGAGTGAGACAACGGAAATGACGTTAGATGTGTAGTATGAAAGAATAACAGTAGTGAAAAAGCATATACGAAAATAGATATATATGTATATATTATTTATGCTGTAACCGGAAAATAGAAAAAGTCGTAGACGTATATATATTAGATTACTTAGTGTAAATCCTCACAGCTCCAGCTATATGTATATATATATATATAAATATATAAATACAGAATATATGTAAATATATATTTATATCTATATATCAGTTAACGTAGTAGATGGCAAAAGTATTCACGAAATAGCATATAAACTGTGTACACTTAGTGAAAAGATCACGAAACCTTTAGTAATTCACGTAGCAGTAAAATACGTAGTTTAGAAAGAAAATAATACAATCTTGTTAACTAGTATCTATCCACTGTAATAAATGGTAACCCTGGCTTGTTTCTGCACAGTAAAACAGTAGTCAGTATATATATAAGAGTGATTATCACGTGCACCCTCAACACATCCTCACTCTGACAATGAGAGGGTTGGGTATTCGTATCTCTCGAGTCTCGTAATTTGTTAGCAAACTGTTGCTCGTCGCCATTTTCTTTTTTCGTACGGATGAGAACACACACGTTCACGGGTAACGTTTCTTGTTACCCATACAGACACACAGAGGGCTCATCGAGCCTTCAGTGCAAGTTAGGATTCTCTATTTTAAGCGGGACAAATTAAAAACTTCCCTTAACGAGCGGCTACGAACACGTTGATCTTAACCCCTTAACTGCACTTTTTCAACCCCTTTAACAGCGTCTCCAACCCACCGGGGCACTATCGAGCATCCCTGCGGGGTGCAGTGCGCGTGGATGTCTGTCTCCGTGCGACTTGTCTCAATTTATTTTAATTTGGACAATATTAGTTTTAATTAAGCATACAATTAACGCGGAACACGTCGTCGGGATCAACGGTTGGAAATAAACGTGGTGCGTGTCGTGTTACGAGGCAGGTAGTTAAGACAGTCCTCGCGAAGGCTTGAGAGAGAGGGAGGATGTGGGGGGGTAAAGAGAGGGTGGTTCGTAGTGACAGAAAGAGGGCTGGTGAGCGAGGTCGGAAACTTAGGGGTTGCTTCAACCACGTGAAAATGATGGATGAATCGGACACACCGTGTTTCATTATAGAAGTTGTAGCCAAGTGGGCGAATCTAATAGGGCTAGGGGTTGAGATTAGGTAGAAGATTGGATTAGCTTTAAAGGTGAGGGAGGGGATGATTTTTGGTGGTTTTGATTTTTTTTTCTTGGAAAACTTAACTCCGTTCCGAGTAAGGGTTGCGACAGACTTCTGCTGAAGTCAGCGGTCGAAACGTACATCCTCTTTGAGAATAAGGGTTGCTTCTCGCTCGACACGTTATCCGATCAATACTCCAGGCTCCGATTAATCTACGGGGTGGGTACTATCCTGGAGTGAAACTACCCTCGGCAGATGGCCAGTAGAAAACATTGGACCCTTTCTCTGTCCACCCCTCTATATACAGTGTGGACGGTGTACATACTACCCTTGATACAATCATACATGAATAGAATCGTATTAATCACTGTCGATTCTTGTAAATAAGGGTTGCTCGAGGGTTTGGTAAATCTTATGAAAAAATACTGTCCAACTTTATAGAATTCTTATTGGGATAATTTTATGTATTATTTTTGCATATCAACCCCCTAGAGCGAACTGCGCCGGAGGGAATGAGTGTAAATCTTCGAGCCGTTCTTATACAAGGGACTTGACGAGGGGTGGTTTGAGGGGGTTGATAAAGTTATTTTCTCGTATCCAGAAGTATCCAGCAGGAGGTTGGTTGGCCGGGTTCATTTGTTGCGGGATATAATTCACGTGGACTTAAGGCATCTACGTATGGCCGAGGGTGGTCGCGGTTCCTGCTGGGGATGAAATGAGCCGTTCTTCTAGGGAGGATGATGGTCGATGGGGGTTGTATATTAGAGGGGCCTTGGGATTAGCGGCGATTGTCTCCACCAGCTACGCCATTACTCAGCGCGACTGTCGAAGATCAGAAAACTTTTTTTTCTGTCGCAGTGTTCCAGTTTCTTATACAGTACTCCGTAGACTGTATATCAATGTTTACTATAGGTCCGTCCATTATTTCTCCGTTATCTAGGTCACCCTTATTATTTGCCGCAGATACTACCCCCCTCTTGCCAACTCACTGATAGTAACCTCCCTTATTGTTCTCCTTTTGGTACGTTTCGAGTCCATTTCCGTTCGCAGATAACGAGCGCCGTCGAATCGAGACAGTGAAACGCATCCGGTCCTAGGGGTGGTTTCAACCCTCGTAAAATTACTCCGGTGTGGCTACTGTTGCCACGCGCGACCCAGAATTTCAACCCCTCCTTCCCTCTACGACCCCTCAGCATGGATACTATCCACGCTACGGTCACTACAAAAATGAAAGAGAATAAAAGAGACGGGAAATGGGGGTGGTTGAAAAGAGATGAAGCTTTTAGGGTGAACACGCTGAAACGTTAATGGGGAAGAGTCGCGGAAATGCTGGACGCTTTTATACGATCAGCCCGTCTAGACAGAGTCGATAATAGCCCTCTCATATTTATTTAATGACGCCGAGAGAAAATAAGCAACCGACACTCGGGGTCAATTATTTATCCGGCACGCCCACTGCTGGACGTTACGCTTGAATACCGAGTTCTAAGGTACGATCTGAAATCTTTTGTCCAGTTAAGAAACGAGAATGGCGGTACGCGCGTTATACGCGGCAACAAAAAATTGCGGAGACTCATTGTACGGTGGTGAAAGTTAGTTTTCTTGGATTAACCACAAAATTATAATCGAGCTACGGTCACAGTGATGATTTCGACATTACATTACTTTTACGTTCTTCTTATCTTTCTCTTTGTAAATTAGAACAAAAAATCTTCAGGTTGGATCAGGACTGACATTTTCTTCTAAGCAAACGAGCAGCACGCTCGATACGGTTCAGGTGGGAAAGTTAGGTACTCGTTGCGACAGAGGACGATAGCTAAAAGTTTCCTTCAACAAAAAACAGATGTCAGCACGAGGAAAGTCTCTGCGGTCGACGGTGGCGCACTCTTGAAACTCCGACTGTCGGTATATGCAGAGGGGTTAGTTCTACCATACCGACCGATACGACAGAAACCGCATCTTCTTCTCCCGCCAGAGGGTGATTCCAACCCTAATCTTCTCAAATCAAATCCCCTAACTTCATCCCCCTATACAATACATAGAACAAAACTATATAACCCGTCATGTGCAAGTGCACCCTATGCGTGCTTGATGCAAGCATCGAACCCCTGAATCAACAGCGTCGTAGCTAGGACGTACTCCTTACGACGCATATACTTCGTAGGAAAAACCACCCCAGGAAACGAACTCAAGGAATCTAGAAAATCGAGGACCGTGATTTCCCTTAACACGAAGAAAATTAAATCTTCTGATCAGTTTACCCAGATATGTCTTATACTTGGATTACCTTTAGATTTTCTGGAATATGCGTCACTCTCTCTCTCTCTCTCTCTCTAGCCTTCTATTTTCAATTCACAACCCCCTTTTCCAACTTTCCTATATATAGTCAGCGTGTTTTACTCCGTGCTCCCACGATGCTTCTCTTCACATTTCTCGTATGCATCAGTCTCCAAAAGATTATACCCAAGAATACACGCAAATCACACTAAAAACATACTCCGTACAAATAAATAAGGTATATACCAACCAACCCCTGAAATACTTGGCAGCAAATCAATTTCCCTATAAAGCCAGCATTGCTCGTATTTTCCCGTATAACAGGTACAGGCATTACAGATGCTGCCCGATCGATCGATCGTGGCTGGATGCCGAACGGGGCATCCAGCCAGTTATACGGGGGGAGAGAGGAAGGAAGAGAAAGAGAGTGAGACCAATGAGAATTCATCGAGAAGGAAAAAGACAGGTTGCGTCAGCACGAAGCCAGCCAGAGAGAATGTAGGCAGGAAAGTTTGAGCTTTAACTAGGAAGTTGCACTGTTTCGCTTTGTACCGTCGTTTGACGTAATACAAGCCAACCAGTGAAAAGGGTCCGAGGGTTGGCCACGAATCGATCAGTCCCTTTCGTTATACACGATTTCCGTATACACAATATATACCAGGTATACACGCATCGACGTACGAGGGTCACGCAGCCAGTCAACCGTACACGCCACTACCCCCTCCCACCCTCTATAGTACTTAGTATCCAGTATCGTGTACCACGCGTATCCTTCCCACCCAGACCCCTCATGGCTGGCATGTGGGAACCTCCATTGAAAATACGATCAGATTGTATAGCGGAGTAGGTTGATGCTAGAGGAAAAGGAAAAAGGCTGGCAGAGATCATTAGTGTTGCTAGGGGTGAGTTCGCAGTAACGCAAAAGAGCTTTATCATCGGATACCCAGAATTCCTCTATGAGAGGGACGAGGGAGTAAATAGGGTATAGTAAAAGGCTACTAGAGAAAATTCAAACGGATAACCATCCCTTCCTTCTTCCAGGAAAAATTTCTTCTTGTATTAGGGTGCGGCGGGGAGGGGAGGGGAAGGGATTCATCTACCGATAATTAATTTGGCTTTTAGAAACATGAGAATTTCGAGTGATGGTGGATGGCTTTGTGGAGGGGAGGGGGTTGGGTTTGTTCCACGTAAATCCATGATTAAATCTCGTTTTCCGAAGCCTCTGTCGATTTTAATCTCAAGCTTTTCTTTTGTTTTTCCTTCTTTTTGTATTTTTCAACGTTTTCGCGAAAATCTCCCGTATCTCGCAAAGGGATGATTTTGGGATTTAAGGATAATACACAACGGATTCCCCGCATGACAGTGGGATTAACGTTATCTTCAAAATGACGAAGGATTAGAATCGCTTGGATTATGTTTTCGGGGTTGCTCGGGGATAATTTTACTCAG
Organism: Pachycephus smyrnensis; assembly: GCA_030142225.1. Classification (NCBI taxonomy): domain Eukaryota; kingdom Metazoa; phylum Arthropoda; class Insecta; order Hymenoptera; family Cephidae; genus Pachycephus; species Pachycephus smyrnensis. The sequence continues at coordinate 382,091 of JARQST010000558.1, read as the reverse complement.
TCGCGAGGGATGTGTTTCTTCTTCCTTCATACAGACGCGGAGACAGACTGACGGAGACAAGAACAAACTGCAGAATCGGGTAACGCCGAATTATTGTGAATATTCAAAACACGCGTAGGCAACCGGAAGCTTTTCGAAATCCCCAAGTTACAGCGGTGAATATTAATGTTTCTGTTGTTCTCTCGTACCTTGAACAGTAATAGGGGTGGTTTGATATCACCCTACGTTGCAACCCCGTGTCTGGAACTCGGTAGTACCAACTCAGGAAGAACCGACCGTGTGTCTTGTTCCTTGTCAACTATACCAACAAAATGGTAGACTTCCTTGTTGCTACGTGAAAGGCGCCCTTAGCTTTGCGTTAAGTTAAATTCCTTCCTGTTTAACCCCCGACAACCCCCCCCCCCCTCCCTGAGAATACTGAAAAATGAGATCACCGGTAGGAGCCTCAGCGCCGTGAAGGGTTGTTGGTAATCTATAAAAATTCTTCATGGAAACTGACTTAAGGCGGATACGTGTAAAACTTGCAAGGGTAATCGCAGAAAACACGTGACGGAGCTAAGGGTGCAATTTTATTTATATATTTAAATATATAACTCTGTATACCTACAGATATCTGTGTATCGGCTGTGGAGATTCTGGATGAAAATTAAATTCCAACGTTGGGGATGAACAGAAAAAAAAGGAAGGAAAAAATATTTGCCTCGCTTTATTCATCCCCCTGAATATTTCTGAAAGAGGTGGCACACGGCCAACGGTTGCTGACGAGGATAGTTTCGCCCTTCCGTTAGGAATACTCGAGGTCTTTCGACGAGCTTAGGGGTTGGTTATTTCCATTGGAACGCCGCCTGGAATATTCGGCTGCGAATTAACTGATTTTATCGGGGGTAGATTCTACAGGTCTCAAAAGTCTGCTTACAGACTGTGTAGTTTGTGGTAGGTATGCCCAATCAGGAATCTCGTGGAATTTTAAGGCTTGCCTTTATTCGAGAATTCTTTGACTTCGCTTTTATCGCGTCGATCGCTTCTGGTATTGAGTGCCTTTTAATTTTTCGTCTCACTGCTTTTTGCATACACAGCGAAAAGGTCAGAAATAGCGAAAAAGGATTTATTCCCATTGTGAGTTACCAGGCGAATAAGATTCTAGGATAGATGCCACCCTTAGCAAAGGATACATATTACAAGGGTGGGGGGGGGGGTAGGACTTATTGATTTCGCATTATCGCAAAAAAGACCTAAAGGCGATTTGACTACTTTTCTTTAAGATGGGATCATTAATAATACATTATATATTTTCAATTGATAAGAGATAAATTAATATCATGGATATATTGATCTTACTATCATTCGATTAAGTAGCTTTTTCGACGACTGACGTAAATGGTCAATTTTCAATAGAAAAAAAAAAAAGAAATAGGGAAAGTCAGTGTAATCAGTTCTCAGTCTCACGAGAGTGACGTTATCTGATTATCGAATCGATAACGTCAGTCAACATTAGGTTTCTGAGAAATACGATTTCTGGTAGAATATTCAATCGTATCCGAATCCACCGTGAGCCGCATGGGTCCCCGTCGTCACGCAATTCTCCTTAGTGGTTATTTCCATGCACGAAGGGGATCGCGACAGTCTGCAGTTACCGAATAAATCGGCCGTGACGTAACGACAGTGATACCACCAGGACGGTGAGGGTCTATAGCATAAATGAATAAATTCACCAGACGATTTCGCCGCGGCAAACTCCAATTAAGCGAAAGCACCCTTAAATCCCGGAACAAGTTTTAGGGCTGCTTGGATGAGATTGACGACGAGAAAAAAAAAGTTTCGGAAATACTGGAAAAATGAATAAGTGAACCGAAGAAAAAAAATATTCAAAGAGTCAACAACCCCCTCTAATGCCATATAGAAATTTAATGCCACCCCCGTCCAAGGGATGAATTTATAAATTTAATGCCGTCCGTCTAAAAGAATCTTTCAGCATCCAATACTCAGAATGTAGCTGTTGCACGTTCCAAAAATTTTCCCAAGTATTGATGTGAATTTCATCCCAAGCAAAGAACAGGATCTTCAGGGTTCCCCCGACAGAGGGGCGCCACCGTTCCACCAAGATGGCGTAATACCCTAGTGGGTCGTAAGCTTTAAAATTTTCATGGAATCTCATTAATCCACGACACAAGGGGTGATTACTAAATGGAAGCTGCAATGGTTACCAACGGAAGAAACCGTTCGAGGGGGTAAGAAGTCTGATTCTTGAGACACGTAATCCTTGGCTGCCAACTTATGACTAATTAGTTTAAACAATTATTAGAATCGAGACATATACAGGGTGGTACCCAACCACGCCACTCCCTACCCCGATACAGACGAACTGAAGGGGTTAGCAGATATAAGGGTAGGTCCTGTGCCAGCCGCATTTCTGTATACTATAAGTAATTAATGGCATGCTGGAATTAAGAGAAAAGATTAAAGGATTGGAGAATCCATCGAGACACGACAAACCGACAGATTGACGGACAGACAAGTCTGACAGTTCATCCCCCCCCCCCCCCAACTTCTGTCCGTCGGGATTTTGATTGCGGTAAATTAATTAATTCACTCGGTCGCGAATCTTAAAGTGAAAATCTCAAGAGACTCGTTCGCTTCGTTATCTTAAGATTGGCGCACTTTAATACACGACGGATGACTTTAGCAACCCCCCCCCCTTCAACCCCCCTTTTTACCCTAATAAAACTTTCCTAGCTTCCCTTCTATGCCGCACTTACGAGAGATCGTTTCCCAAGCTCAAAAGGGGGAGGCCGTCGGCCTATTCCCTTCCTCTTTCGCGGTCCTCCTGAGTCAAGGGTGAAAATCATTGCAGACCCAGGGAAAACCCAGTGAAATCCCGAAAATCAATAACAACCCCATACGCGAGCTCTGTTGGCGTGTACACAGGTTGACGAAGAATATCAGCAGCATGCTTGACTTTGATTCATTGGAGTTAATTTTTTTTTTCAATTAACACGTTCCGTGCCGGACAATTTTTTTGGTTAGATTCCGTGCAGACAGCGTGGGGCGTATACGCACGGCACGGAACGTGTTAATAAATTCGAAAAAGTCCTCCCCTCCAGTCACAATCACATACTTATAGACGTATGAGCTATGACTATCGTCATCATCAGGGATGCTGGGATCAATCGAATGAAAATAATTAACAGTGAACCAATTAGTGATTACCTAATTAAAGTCAGAGGTGAAACTGATTATTATCATTGTCTCTGTGGAATTTTGGCAATTTTGAAATTTTAACAAAGCTTAACTTTTACGATACAAAAGATAAGGGAATATATATATATAGAAGTAGAGTATGTATAATATACATTTTCTCTTCCAGCATCACATTCTCGTTTATTCCCCAGAAAAGTTTGACAAGTAAAACATCTTTTGAGTAACGAATCTCCATCCCCATTTCACTTAGCGGAGCAGACCGATTAAATCCAACCCCTAGCAATCGGACACAGAAATACACCAAGACACGTACAGAAGATGGAATACACCAAAAATACATCTATCGGAAGGCTGTTCCCATGAGTAGATTCTTTGATCCATTAACCGTGACCTTCAGAAACTCGCAGCCTCTCCGAAATACAGATCAGGTCCAGTACCCATGCTTGATCGAGTTAAAGCTTAATGAAAAGCGAATTAGGATATTATTACCATCGATAAATCACTTTGAAGCGATTGTCAATTATGGATTAATCAGTCTAAAATGTATAGGAGAGACAGAGAGAGATAGTGTGAGAGAGAGAAAGGGAAAAAAGTCAGAGGACCCAAAGTTCAACTAATTCGGAAACTTAAAGCTAAGGGTAGGGAAAGCAAGTTAGCATCCCCCATTTTGCAGGGTGATCAAATTCTAATGCATATCCCCAGAAAGACACCCTGGGATCTTTCGCGACCAGGCAATTTCAAGTTTTCAGGTTTTTTGCCTAAGTTTGGATAACAAAAATTTGTCTATTATTTTTGGATAAAAATGTTATCGGGTCGTTTAGCAGACACGTCAATATACATTATAGAATTTTTTTCACATTTTTCAATTCTCGATAACATTGATAAAAAAATCTGTCGGACGCGAAAGACTCCAAGATGTCTGTTCAACCCCTTGAGTGTTAGGAAAAAAAATTTTGTGACCAAAAGTAATCTTGATAGTAAGATTAAATTTTAAGAGGACGTCTACAGACGTCCTTGATACTGGCGGTCCAGACGTCTATAGACGTTCCCTGATACTCAAGGGGTTAAGGATGGGATTAATAAGGTGTCTTTCTAAGGATATACATCGTTTTAGAGACGGCAGAGTGGTGACGCAGGGGATGTAAACCTCAGACTCGCATCCAACCCCCCACTGGAAGTTACGCGTGATTCAATGCTAAACAATATCAGGTGCCAGGATAATGTCCCACCCGGTATATACATATACGCGTGTCACCCACGTAAACAGGATAAACTGAATAATAAATTAATGGTGAAGTTAGTCAAAATAAGGTATAAAAACTTGTCCATTGGAATTCTAAAGGTTATTCATCGTAAACGCAATCACAATTACCTGCTATACTAACGAGATAGCGAAGTATCCTAATAGACAGTTAATAGTCGCGTTAAAACATTATTAAAAAAAAAAACGATCATCACCTGACGATATAAATCGAATTAATGACAATTAAAAAGAAAAGAATAAAAACATTAAATAACAGTTAATACAAAATGACAGGGGTGGGTATCGCATTGTAAAGGATTTTACAGGGTAATGGCCAAAATCGATGATCCACCCTGTATATCGTATATTGATAGTACGAATCAGCACTAGCAATGGCGGAATAACGATTAGAGTTATAGCTAACGAATCAATATAAAGTGATGAGGGTGAGAAGGAGGAGGGGACAGGAGAAGCGGGGGAAGGGGGGTAGGTAGTAGGTATGTCAGCTGGATAAATAACACCGGCATTTTGTCTGTCGGGTTTTAGGATGGCGACTACCCGCGTCCACGCGATCGATGACGTCACTGGAGGCGAAAACAAAAAATGACGTAACAATTCGAAAATCGTCAAGACAAAGGAGGGGAGTATGTGGGAGGGAGTCGGAAAAACGGGATCCAGTGAATGCGATTTGGTAGTACGAGACCAAAGGACGGAGAGAATGGACGAAGGTGTATGAAGGAGAGTGCGTTTAATAGATAATAATGGATAAGGGCGAGAAAAAAAAAACAATGCACGCGTGAGCCATAAAGGGGGACGAGGGATGAAATGGAGAACGAGAAGATAATCTAAGTGAGTCTCTTACTACTGGATTTAGCGCGACAGGTTGGAATTGCTTGTGTTAATTCTAAGAGCAACGAATCTCCGACGCTCTTTCGCGTCTCTTTATTAGACACCCTGTATATACAGGCGTTCACAATTACGTGTGTGTATATATATATACACTGTACGCAGGCATACAGACAGATATATATAGAGAGATTCTTTCTATGAAAGAGAGGTACTGTTTTATCCTTTTTGTATTATTATTATTATTCTATCTTATCTTATCCTCGCAGATTCTCGTCACCTTCTTCTCCATACTTGTCCTTCGTGTTCTTTCAAATATATATATATGTATAATTATTTTTTTTCTCTTCTTGATCAACTTTTCCTGCTGCCATCGCTACTTTGCTTTCGCCATTATTCTTTACCTGCAGGGAGGTTGCGGATTAGGGACTGTGTCTCATCGTTGTTTCCAGCAGGTATCGTATGTATCCTAGCGCGGTGGTCCATTGGCATTATAGCAGCTCGATCGATCACCGATTAGAGATCCTGCGTCCTTGAAAAAAAGAGAGACAGAACGAGGAGGGTGGGTGAGAGGAAGAAAGGAAAAGTTATATACGGCTTCCGGATAGAGGTGGCGAGAAAGCTTACGTACGTAAGGGAGGAAGAGGGGGGTTGTTATATTTTTTTTACAAGCAACTCCTTTCATCAACCCCTCTCTCGTGTTGTTCCAGTCGACGGAACGAAAGAACAAGATGTGTTTTGTGCCACGTGTAAAAGGGAAAAGAAAAAAAAAAGAAAAAAGAAACGATCTCGCGGTAAGGATCGAGAGCAAAAGTCTGAGAGAAGAGTAAAGTGAAGTTAGGCGAAAGAAGCATAGACGGTGGTTGTGCTCGGTTGAAATTGGATTAACGACTCTAAGAAAGAGGATGATAAATATTTATAGAGGGCAAACGGATAGCTTGAAAAAAAGATAAGGTGAAGGAAGAGATAAGGAAGAGGAGTGAAAAAAAAGAAAATTAGAAGAAAAGAGAAAAACAGTGAGAGGTGAGAAAAAGGTAGGAAGGGAAAGGGTCTGATCTAGGGACAAGGTAATGGGGGATGAAGATGGGTGGTTAAGGGTACGAGGGTGGTAAGGGAGGGATCAGGGATTCAAGAGAAAAGATACGAAGGAGTGTGAAAGATACACAAAGAGAGCAGAGTGAAAGGTGTGTTCAATGAGTCAGACAACAAGAGAACTCCTCTTTCAAGTACCCCATCCTATTCTTTTCCTCTTCTTTTCATTCGCATCACTTTGCATTTTCCTTGGTACGCCCCCATATTTCTTTAGCTCTTTTTTTCTTTTTCTTTTTCCTTTCTCGCCATCCTCCTCCATCACCTCCTCCCCTTTCACCTTCTTTACCCGTTCTCTCTTATTATTCGCGCTCTCCTCTGCCTGCCCGTATTTCTTTCCATTTCACTTTTTCCTTCCATTTACTTCTCACGCTCGTTCCCCTTATCACCGTCATTCCTTCCTTCATTCTCTTTATTCTCATCGTACGTACGCGCAGACGTGCGCAAGGGCAGAGGAGTAGTACGCAGCGCGCCCTCACAGATAGCGCTACCGATTTGCTTTCTCGCACTAGAGAGTAACTCTCTGTATGCTCTCGTCTCGCGTAGCCCGTATTAAATATCGTGCCATGGGCACGAATCGGGTCGACGTGTTTCCCGCGTCCTGGAAAATGAAGGTCACTCGGTTAATTTACTTGGAGTCCCGGAACCGACGGAGAAGCCGTATTCGAGGAGCCCGGGGAGTCCAGGTCGAAATCCCACGGCCGATTGGATCGGCACGAGCTTTTACTGCTTCCTATATGCATACACAAACCTGGTATATTACAATATGCGCCAGAGACCACCTATATACTACGTCAATGCGTACGCTAATAATTTTTATATACGATTAACGTTATATAATAATTTTATTTAATTAATAACTAATAATAATACTAAACTATAATAACTGTATCTATATAGGACAGTCTATCACCTAGTGTTACACTAGTACGTATTTTATACTGATGTGTATCTACGTACATCAATGATACGTCATCGCCACTGTCGTCATACCTTATAAACCGTAATATTATTATTATTATACTATAAATATATCATCATTTCGGTCAGTCTAAGTACAGGCTCATTCGTATATATTATTTATATCTTTTTTTATTGTAGCAGAGAGCTCGTGCCGATCCGGTTTCGCGCAACCTGGACGCCTCCATCAACGGCACATATACCGCTTTTCCGTTTTCTCTCGTGTTCGAAGCTACTACATGAAGAAAGAGGAAGATAACGAAGAGAAACAAATTGCGTGAGAGAAACAGAGAGAGAGAGAGAGAGAGAGAGAGAAAGAGAATACGAGAAAATGAATTAAAAACAAAAAATAATGCGACAAAATTCAAAAAAAGAAAAAACCGATCAGAGCTCTAGCTACGGTGCGTTACGTGTCTCGCTCCCTATATACAGTGCACTCAGCGCCATAAATCTTATTAACGTTTCAGTCAAAAAAAAAAGAGAAATTTTACTTCAAAAATTGATATTCTCTTAAGGACTTTCATACCTACGAGAGTATTTATGTTTTTTCATAAGAAAAATTCGACCTGGCCGAGAGTGCACTGTACGATTTTCTTACGATTGTATGTATATATATATTTTTTTGCCAAAATATTTCTTCACCTCTTTGCAATTAGTGTCTAGTATACTTAAACGAGCTTCACTACTTAATTACACGTATATTCGAGACTTCTCAGTAATTATATATATTTTGCTCATTGGCCTAGTGTACCGACAAGTGAGCAGAGGCAACTATAAAAAAAAACATGTTTTTCTTTTTACGCGTACGTTCGTACATGTAAGCGTAGAAGGAAAATATCAAATGTATACGTAACGTGTGTCTAATAAGAAATACATATACGACATAGGTACATATATGCCAGTCCAATATGTTAATGGCGGTTACTGTAAGTGAATATGGTGGTGCACACTTGACACATATGCTCGTGTATATTAAGGTTCTACTACGTCGATTACATATGTATAAGAGTACATAGGTACGTGTCTTCATATATATATATATATGAAATGAGTATGCAGTGTGCTGTAATGATATTGTTTATGTAAATATATATATAATATACGTGTGTGTATATATATATGTACCTAGTAGACACGACCAAATAAACAATCAGGATGCTCTCTGCTGACTGGTATAGTAGCATCTTCTCTAGAGTTCTAGATATGCTGGCCACGTATACTGTTATATATACACTACGTGCTCTATATGAGGAGTATAGAACGGTGAAAGGGATTTTTGGGATAAATAAAAAAGAAATTAAAAATTTTGAATGACGATATGGGTATGGAGAAATATTGGGATTGTTTGGTGATTAAGAAAAAATGGATGGATTGAGTAGGTTTTGAAAAAAAATGAGAAAAAAATAAAAACAGGAATTAAAAAAGAAAGAAATAGTTGCTTGATCTACTTCTAGACATCGAGACTGCTTTTCTTAGAATGTAAGATGCTAAGATCTACTTTTTATTCTTTCTCTTGACGAGCCCAACCACCCCCCTCATCACAACCATTAACATCGACATTTTTTTAGCGGATGGACAAGTGCGAGGATATTGTTATTCAAGATTTGTCTGTTGGACAACAAAATTTCGGTACTGAAATTCATTTGGATAATTGCATTGTTCTACGGTCTAATGGACGCGGAAGTCGCTTTATTGATATTACGTGGGGACTTAATTAGTAAATTTTCAAGGGAGATCGCGAAAGTGAGAGAGTGGGGGGTAAGGAGGGGAAGCGAGGAAGGAAAACCAGAATGCCCGCGCTTGTACAATTGAAGAAAAAAAAAACGGAAAACGTTACGCAGGAATAATACGTGCAAACTGTATACGAAAATACGATCGATCAACGTGCCACTCCCGTCGTTACTGACTTAACTATATAAACGTGGCTAATTGTTTGATTAACGATCAAAACGTACCACGATAAAGGCGGCCATTATTAATGCGATACGTGATACGGGATTATGGGAAAACGATCCAACGTAACGTTGCTCGAGTACAAGCACACGGAAACGTGTAGGAAATTAGGACAAGTGGTTAAACTTCCTGTAGTACTATTAGAGAACTATTTAAAAAAAAAATAGAGGAGTTTTTGCAATTTTCAAAATACCCATTCGTAAAACCCATTTGTGCATGAACATTGAGCGAAGGTCAGTGTTGCTTTCTATTTGAAGAGAACAAAAAAATAGAAGAGTTAATACAGGGTTGAGAATGAGAACCCTTGTGACGTCTGATCTCGTACCGCCATCATCCCCTTGGCATTTCCAGCGTCCCTCTTGAAGCCCACCCTCATCCAGAACGACAACCCTCGAGAAACGTTTGGTGTCTAATGCCTTCGTTTAACGACCCCGTTTTAGAAATAAGGGTTGAGAACCTCTACCCCCCTTCTATATACGGGGGAGCAGGAAGGGGGATGCCTTAATGCGTACTACGTATATAACGTATATTCGTTTAACGAGCGTCGAATTCTCTCAGTCCGGTTTTCCCTAAACCACCCCAGCCAGCCATCCACCACTAGGCAGGCAGGCTGCCAGCCAGCCACCCAAACCATTCAGGCAGCGTGTATAGCCAGATCTGAAACTTTGGGGTTGAGAACCTCACTGTGAAGCGTCTGATCTCATACCCCGAGCAACCCCTTTCAGCTCCAGTCCCTCAGCCATCCAAACAGTTTCCACCCCTCCCCCGACACCAGGAAAGGGGCGGGAAGGAGGATCAGGGGGGAAACGCACGCTGCAACCTACGAAGAGGGTGCGCGGAGTGTATTGTGGATTTGTAGCAACCCCTCGAGCCCGGACGCTTCCTCCGGAGCTACCCCTAGCTACATCCTCCTTGTCTTCCTACCACCCTTAGGCACACATACACACGCGCACGCATGCTCACACGCACCCCTTCTTCGCCCTGACGCCTTTCCTCTACGTAACTTCCGGTTTTCCTTCGATACCTTTTTCGTTATCTTCAACTACCCCACGACGCCACTACTTTCGTCAACAACCCCTTGGAAAGACAAAGTATTAGCTCGAAGGGGGGAGGGCGGGGGGGTACTGATCATCATGGCATCTTAATTAAGTTTCTAGAGAATCTTAAGAGGAAAAAAATAAATAAAACGCATCCCTTTCGAATTTGCCACCGAGTATGCAATGCTACTTTTACACGATGTTCTGATAGGGGGATTGTCGATTAGGGTGACGGTCTAGGGGATGCTTAAACAGAGAAATCTCATCCATGCATCCGGTGGACCAAGGAGGAAATTCGATCGATAGACCTGGGCACTGTTCTTCCTCTATGGGGGATGAAAGAGAGGCGACGCTGACAAAAGGGTTGTAAAGAGTGCCCAGAGCGTGCGAGAGGTCGTACCTCGCTTATAAGGGTGTGTTTCGGGCAGCTGCCAATTAAAAGGAACTGAATTTTACAAGAGGGATGCTTTGCCCTGGCGCGCGCGTTGCAAGCTAGACGCACTGGAACCCTATGAGAATTTCAAGGGGTCTCTCGGTAGCATGCTGTGGTGCCATCTGTGGGGTTTGGCGGGAACTTTGTCTTAAAAATCATCCCCCAGATCAATACTCGGCGCGGCCAGACAGAGCCTGCAAAATGCGAGGGTGCCCAGGGCCGCCTTTAATTTTCCCACGGGCACAGAGACATTACATTTTCATAACTATCTGCCATTTTGTATTTCCTGTTCTTAATGTTAACTCTCGCATCCCCTGCTTTGGCACCCTTACGAGTCCCGTCAGTTCTTACTAGCGTAAAACAATATTTCAGCCCTACGAATAAAACCTATTTAAATGCAATAACACCGAGTGCTTCAGAAACTCGTTTAAAGAATTTTCAAAAGCCTAGAAAACATCCCTCACAACTTTTAAGGGTAGTTCACTACTACTTCTTCCTCTACTATACTGTCTAACCGGAGTCTATTTTTAACCTTGGAAATACCGAACCCTCTACAAGGTCTAGCACTTGTCCCCCTCTATATAGCGTCCAGGAATAGAAAACAACCCCCAGTACGAGGGGTTGGTATATTACGTAGATCCTGCTACTTTAACGAAAAGGATACTCTGTACCAACAGAGCCGCGACACATATCCTTGATGCAAAGAGAGCTACAGATTTGCCAAAGATATATCCCTCTCAGAATGCCTCCCTCCCTAGAGAGGTAGTAGAAGAAGCCGCATAAAAGCACCCTAGAAAACAGCTGAAGAAGACCTTCGAATCCGGGTCATAGATACGTTAGACAGTAGGGGATGAAGTAAACCTCGCCGGGTTTCAGCCGAGCTAAAAAAGAAAAAAAAAAGGGAGGCCAGTTCCTCTCTGTGGCTTCTAATAACATAATTAGATTGACGATGCTAAGGTTCACCCTCCTTACATCCCCATCGACTTACGACACATAATTACCTACATATATTCCAATCTCATTTTCATCCCCTAGAATCTTGCCCGACTCTCAACGCTATAGCCGCCGACACACAGGTGTTCGATTCGCACGACGGATCTAGATAATTTGGCAAATTTATCAGATCCCCTAGGAAATTTTTTTGAAAATTGTCAGGGCACGTGGCACGAGGGTGCTGGCACGACAGGGAAACGTATCCAGGAAGAAAAGTAAAAGCGTAACGGTCCCTTGGACGATGAACCAGAGAGCGAAGCCAGGGCGAGCCATTCGTCTCCGTCGTATTTTCCGTAGCCGAAGCTCGATTTAATATTGACAGGTACGAAGGGTGGTAAATTCGTAGGGACCGTGGGATAGGGTGACTGGCAGGGATGGTTGTAGGTGGATAGACGGGGTAGGTAGCTACCGGTTGGAGTAGGGCTAATGGGGGGTGAGAGGCAAGAAGCGGGAAAAGAGAGGAGGGGGTGAACTGGCGGTAAGCGGCTTATTGTGAGCAACGTTAGCAGGCAGCGTTCGTCCAATTCTGACCAAGTTGGCTGACGCCTGATGTCGACGTCGGGGGACGCTGATATTTTAATACCCCCCCCCCCCCCCAAAGTACTCCGCGTAACTGGCGAGTAAAAACCCTTTAACCACAGCTCTTAACTTTCATCCCCGCAACTGGCAGCAGCAAAAAAGGAAACTGTAAAATACATATGACTAGGAGGAAAGTTACTAGATACCATCCCCCTACGAAGACTAAGGGATGAGAAAAAAACGGTTTAGTATACGATCACCGTCAGATTACAATAAATTCTTGTTTGAGGAAAACATTAAAATCCGTTGATCGAATCTTTTACTTTCTTCTTTACGTTTTATCTCTCGAAATCATCCTCCTCCTCCCCCCGCCTCGTTTAGAATAGCCATCTGGAGATTGCGATACCGGGACTCCTCAGGGTTGGATGAAAGACTGAAGAACCTTGGTATAAATAAGACTCGAAGAGGGGTTGTATACGATGGTCGCGCATACTTGAGAATATCGAAGGAACTTTTTTATCCTCCCTGAAGATCAGTCCACGCCGATGAGATTTTAATATTAACTGGAATCTCCGAATCGTAAATATTCTGATTTGCTTTATGCGTACAGATATTGGTATACGCATCGGTACCACCATCCCCCTCGAGTACTATATACATATTTTTCGTACATCCCAACATTTCCTTATCTGGACTATAAAATGCCAAAAAAAATATTCCTATAATATTCTAGCCGCCAAGTAACCATTACGCAACAGCTATAAAAAAAATGTACAACGGTAGTTTTATTCCCTAAAATTTGAATTATCGTTCATGCGATTTCTGTTAATCTTCTAGCTGGTGAAGACGCACAACTGGAAGCCAGCCTATCACCTGGACAATCGGTACCGTCTCATGCGTAACGAGCCTATGCTGGATGCCCAGGGTAACGAAACGGACGAGATCGGTGAAGACGAGACAGCTGGTTACCTCGAGGCGTCTACCACGTGACCACAATGACTTCCGGAAAGCAGGACGAAGGCATTAATTAAATTTATAAAATTCATGTAATCCGTCATACACGTGTAGCCGAAATATACTAACAAATAACACGTGATTGAGTAAAGCCAAAAACCACCCCCTGACAAACTGATTAAAATACCCTAGGGACTCTAGAATATAACTACGCATAATTCTCACGACCTAAAAAAATACATTAATTTCTATTTGACGCAGAATGTGAATATTTAAACGTTCTTTGATATCAATGAAAATTTATTAGTAGATATTAAAAGAAACAAACATTTTAAACTATGATTCCTGCGGAGAACCTCTGTGAAGTTGACTCCAAGAGGAGTACCAAAAAGGAAGGGCAGGTATACACGAAGGGAGGTAGTAAAGGTTGACCACCCCGTAGTTAAATAGCAGTGGTTAGGATAGGTTCAGCGGAGAGGCAAAGGAAAATATCCCGGGAAAAGTGAAGAGGGTAACTTCCTGAAGAGAAGTACCAGGAGCTACCACCAGGAGTAGTAGTAGCGGGAGAAGAGCCACAAGGTGGAAAGAAAGTTCTTCTAAGCAATTAGAACGGAACCTGATGAGAACGAGGAGGGGGGTGACGAAGATCGATAAACGAAACTCGTGGTCTGTAACTTTATCCCAATACACCCGTTACATACGAAATGGCATATGGAGGTATATACAAGGGTCATGACCTCGGAAGAACAGTGGCTGCCTTGTCCAGTGATTCTTAGCGCCCCAAGAGAAATAGCAACAATTTCCCCGTCTATATATATAGAGTATACATACATATATATGTATATACATAAAGCCCTGAGAGTTGCTATTTGACAACGGTGCTGTGACTTTTCTGCAGGCGCGTCAGGAACAGGAACAGAGCTTGAGGACTCGAGCGAGAAAATGGGTAGAATGAGGTAAAAAAGAGTCTCCTACATTAGCAGATTAAAGACGGTCGGTTGAGGGCCGGGGAGCCTTTTTGCTCCAGCTCAGTTGAATCGCAGTTACTGTTATATATCTAGGTCGCACTTCTGACGCACCGACAACACGCGCGTGAGTGAGTAAGTGAATGAGCGAGTGATAAAGAGAGAAGTAAAGGAAAAAGTATAAAGGAAAATGACGGCGAAGAGAGACGGAATGGGATGAGTATGAATCGCGGCGAAAACTCAAAAAGAAAAAAAAGACATTAAATGCGATAAGTGCCGAAAGAGAAAAATCTCCATGATACTTGAAACGTACAGGTACTACCTGTTACTATAAAGGACACCCTAAAAGCAGAGTTCGAAAAATAGCCCTATTGAAAAGTCCAAGAGTAAGTACCCAAAAAGAAAGGAATACTAAGGGGTTGATATACGATCATCAGCCTTGAGATGATCTTAAACAAAGATCCCCAAGGGTCGTGGGTCATTCTGGCTTTCGGAAAGTCATTGAACAATTAGTAAGTAAACCGTTACACTGAGAAATAAAATTTCAATGATTACCCAGTGACTGTCATTCCTGTATTGAACTCTAAAGAGTTCGAAATAGGGGTTAGATTCGAATTATCCTTGTTTAGAACATTCATGGGGTAGAGAAGCGGTTACTGCGTAAGGGTGTAATCTAATCCAACCGATAGCCCAGGGTCAATCTGTATTAACCGGTTTCCCTATATATTCAGGTCGAACGTATCAAGTCAAATTGAAGCGAGCATTTGATTCCCACAATACAGGCAAATTCAGTCCCTCCCTCCAGCTTGAATCATCCTGTATCTGGTACAGCTAATCCACTTACGTCATCGATCCTACTAAATTCTGATGATTCCTGTATTGGACTAACTATGTCTAATACTGACTGGCATACCCACCTCCAGTGTACAGAACCATCGAAAACTGAAGGTACTAGCAAAACTGGCAGAACTGCCAGGTGGTCAGGTCGCCGAAGTGAGCCTTATGTTAGGTGCAGACCAGCTGCTGGTATAGAGTACGAAGGCAACAAGGGTGTTTTCGATGGGGAAGGAGAGAGGGGAGAGAGGGTGAACCAGGTGCCGGTACAAAGCCCATTGAACAATGGACAATGGCCCCTGGTACAGTTCCCGCCTGTAGCCGGCTATAACCTATGGAAAACAATGGCTGCTTTCGGGACAGAGAGAATCGATTTGGCTTTTGATTTCGTGGAATGCCAAATTCGCCGTACTATCATAACGATTGTCATCAGTGATATCAGTAGGGATAATCCCTATCAGTGTACGAAATGCCTGATCAACCGGATAATTTTTTTATTCCCATTTTTTTTCCCCTTTCCATCAAGTTAATTGAGGAAGTCCGGAAAAACCACGACACTGCAGACGGCCATTGTCAGATCACGTGAGAATGAAGTGGCGAAGAAAAGAATAAGAAGGAAGACTAGGATGAAAAAGAAGTGCAAAAAATAACTGGCTAAAAGACGCTGAAGGAAAAGTGAGCTGAAGGGAGTGAGGATGATGACGTCATCGAGGGTGTAAATGGCGACGTCGACGACGACAACGAGCATGGCGATAAAGTAACGTCACTCAGGGTCGTAAGGTAAAAACGAGCATCGTATACAAAAAAAAAAGCGAACGGGTTTATGAGCGTACCGGAAGACGTCCTTGATACTCAAAATAAGACCCAGTGAACCAGATTGCCTGAGCGAGATAGGATAAGAAGAAATATGGATTCCAGTGGGATTGGAAGTTTCGATAGTTTCAAAAGCGATTGATCGTCGTTATCCCTTGAGAGGGAAGATAGAGGGTAGGATTAGTGCACAGAAAGTGAAGACGGCGGGACGCTTAACCACCGACACACCACTGAGAACCCCTGCCCGGCAGCAATTTAGCAAAGCGGTCGCTCGTTGTGAAGAGGGGAGGGGGACTTGGGTTCCGTAAGGAAAGGGAGACTGCGTAGGGAAAGGAAGGGAAAAAGAGAGAGAGAGAGAGAGTGAAGGCAAAGAGTCGCGTCAGAAAGAGAAAGACAAAATAAAAGTTAGGGGAATACCAGCTGACCCTGTCGTCTCACGTTGTTAAAGGAACCCCGTAAAACTAAGGAGAGAATAAAGCATCCAAAGAAAAACATAGAAACTGCTTCATTCCTTGTTACTATACGAAATCCACTATTCGCTGTATACGCCCTTCATCAATCTCCGTCCCCCCTCCCCTCTCTCTCTCTCTCTCTCTCTCTCTCACTCCCATCTTTATACCAACTATCCAGTTTCCCTTCTCTCCCAACTGCATACAAGTATTCGAAGAGACAGTCCACTCGAGAAGAACTCGACTATCTCTGGGTCTGGTCTCTGGCTGCGCTTCGTCTTGCAGAAGTGCCCACTCCTGGCAGCAGCAGCAGCAGCGCTCTTTTTCTTCCACGCCAAGAAGAGAAGAGAAACGGCAAGTACGTAAGACCGAGAGAGAAAGACGGATCAGGAGAAAGGGAGCAATAGAAAGAGGGTGTGGTGTTCCTGCATGGTGTTTCATGGCCGATCCCTCCAGTGACGTATGACTACTAGTGGGCAAAACGGGCCTGCCAGTCCGGTTATACCCGAAGCGATCACGAAGCGAAGTCGATAAACTGGTTACCAATTGGTGCACTTTTCAACCCCATCAACTTTTACACCCCAACGAGCTGGACGCTCATCAGGTTCGGTAAAAGGAAGCTGGTTCGATACGACTAGGCAGAAAATCAGAAAGAAATTCTGAACGAACGTAAGAGGCATGAGATCGCCTTAAGGGGTGACCAAAAGGTTGGAAGTGACATGCAACAAGGTGGAAGTTTCGCGACTTCTGTTTTCTTTTTTTCTCCTACTGACGATAGCAGGAGCAAAAATAGGGGGTGCGATGCTAGAGGGTTGAGAGTCCTGTAGGGAAGTGGCAGCAGCTGCCAGCACCTGGCCAATCTTCGGCAACGATGTAGAACCACCCTGGGGCCTTACCGGGGGACCAGGTATCAGGAATTCCTCTCAAAGCCACTCCACGGCAGAGCGGAACCTTTTATCCATAGGGTAGAAACTTCCCCTGAGCGTGACGCTTCAGACTTCGTTATACACTTGCTTTCTTTTTCTTACTCCTATCTTTACGTTTATTTTATTCCCTTAATTCCTCTCTGTGCTAAATATCTTTGCTGTAATTGTTTTTCCCGTCGAGATCCAATTGTACCGTATAGGACGGTATACTAATCCACTTGGAGAAAGTTGCCACATCCGGAGACTTGGACATGTCGCTTTCTGGGAGAATTCCAACTAGATATATCTTGTATGTATACGTATAGTACATAGAGAAATACAAATTTACGTTAAGCGGTTGCAAAAGCGTTAAGGGTTCGTCCATTTTTTTTTTAAAAGGAACAACAAAGCGCCTTTATAGCGTCGTACTGAATTTCATTGTAGTCGAAATTCTCTGCTCTGGGAGCAGGGACACGTTCTGGGCAACGTAGACGACGAAACGAAGAGGGAGTGACCAAGAGAGGAAGAAAGGAAAAAAAAAGAAAGAGGAGTAAAAATCGCGAGAGGTAAACGAATGCCTGGCCTTGGAGTCGGCCGGTCTCCAGACTCCGGCGCAGCTTCGCCACCTGTCGGCTGAAAAATGCAACGACACAGAGAAGATAGAGAATATCGAAGAAAATCGGGGAATTCCCGTAGGCAAATAAATAGAACTAAGAAAAAGAGACGTTGTAGAATAAATCGTTTAACATGAAGTAACAGTAAACAGAAAATTTCTAACCGCTTAAAAGTGTAACGTGGCTCGTTGAACTAAATACGGCCCTGACCTGACGGATCTAGAAGAATGCCCAAGCGAATCCATAGCGAGGAAAGGAAAAAAACGAAAAAAAAAGAAAAATAAGAGAACGAAGAAAAGGGCCAAAGAAGAGAGGATAAAATTTAGAGACCGTTAGACACGACAGAAAATGTTCACAAAGACCCACTTTCCATTTTATTATGTTGGTACCTGTTTCTACGCACGAATGCCTCTCAATTTACTCTTCTGGAAAGGATCTTTTCAGCTTATGGAAAGTGGCCGAATGCCACGATCCGATCGACCACGGGCGAGACCGATTGGGGAAAACGCGTGAGCAACAAGGAAAGGTGAGAGGAGAAAAGATACATAGAATAAAAAAAGAAGAAAAAAGTTTCAATCTCAACTGAGAAGCGACACGATCTCAGTATACGTAATCCATGAGCTCGCATAACGTCGACATTGCGGTCGCATTTTCAAGGGAAGTTTCCAGGTAGAAAAACCTTAGAAAAAAGCCATTAGTGCGACTAACGTAAGCGGATAATTGTCACGCGGTTGCACAACCCGCCTCTTGGTGTGCCATCGAGAGAGTATACGGGAAAGAGAGAAAGGGGACGATGCCCAGAGTAGAGGAGGGAAGGAGGGAGGAAGAAAGACAAAAAAAAACAGCAAGAGACCCGAGAAACGTTAGTTGTATAAGATTAGGTTATAATTTAACGCCGAAAAGAAGTTTGATCGAATCACGTTTCCACGGTAGTTACGTAAGGGTCGTCGTCGCAGCGACACAAAGTGAACGCGTCAACAATTCCGTCCGTTCGGATTGGCCCCTTTGATCCCACGACTCTTTCCATGAACAAGGTAATATCTCAAGAGCAACCATTACAAAAAAAAGGGAAAACAACCTATGCCATTGTCAGAACTTAATTACCTACGAACCCTAAAAAAAATTACTACCGATCAGCACTAATAAATTTCCCATTACGTACCAAATTACTAAAAAAAAATGCCGTAACCTCCTTTCTTGTGCAAAAAACACTGTGTACGAACTACTTACAATAAAAAACAAAGCATAGCAGTCCATGGAAACTCGAAGAAGGAAATGCCTCGAGGACCTCATTGGTTAAGAGTTATCAAGAGCGTGACGGCGTCGGGACGGCCGATTTTTTCTCGACCTCGGACCATCCTGGGAATCGACTCGACCAAGCAATTCCACGTTGAAGCAATCTGGTGGATGGGTTCACGCATGATCGAGGTCCGTGAGCCGGTTTGACAGTTCTCTCAGTTGAGATCGCATGGCAAGACTGTTCAGGAACAGTGGGGAGTGGAAACCCTATGGAGAAGAGGAGAGGGAGGCTACTGCTTAGACTCGCCAGATGGCAGTGGAGTCTGGGCTAGAGTGAGAGGAGGAAACGCATGAACGAGAATGAGAGAACCGAGAGAGCTCCTGGTGGGGAAAATCGGAATGAAAAGTAGGGAGACGAAGGAGAGAGAAAGAGAGAGAAGAGTAGAAATGATATTGAGAGCGAGGGACTAACAGAGACGGAGAGTGTCTGACAGGGGCCACACCACGTGCATCGACCGCGTTACCAAAAGTCTTTGTCAGGCTGAACTCTTTTGAAGCTCTTGCTGCTGGGAGAATTTTATTAAGAAAATTTTTTTCTCCTCCATGACAACGTCATTTTTGAGAATACAAATGAGTATATGTAATTCAAATAGTCTGCGCTGATGAGGTATATATAATATTACCATAGTCCAGAGAAACATAGAGACCCAGTACGGGTACTGTATATGTATCAGTTAAATAAAAAAGAGGTACATCGACCTCGTTTCCTTTGTGGCGGGAAATTCAAAGCTCGATGCAAAGAGAATTTCCTCGTAAACTACTGTGTCTATTGATTTCTTTCATTTGCCCGTGTAAAGTCAATCTATAACAAAAGGAAGCGAGGCAAATGGTGTGCGTTCGGTATACGTAAGAATCACGTTATTCGTTGTGCACTCCTAAAGGCGAGTCGTCATCGATCGCTCTCGTGAAGACTCGGCAGTAGCCGATGCGCTATAAAGTTACGATCGTAATTTACAGATAAACTGCTGTGATAACGACGGCGCAATGTCTTCGCGTTTCTCTCTCTCTCTCTCTCTCTCTGGTTTTGGCAAATAAATTACCAACGTCGCACGACGTAAATACTTTCCTTGCTTCCCCTCCTCCCCCTACCCCTCTCACAACTCACTCTCTCCTTACCAGTCGTGGACACTGGTTAATTCATTCGCCAGAAGAAGAAAAAAAAGCTCTCGGGCCCACCTAGTGCGCTACTGCCAGACGATGAGATAGGTAGATCTTCTACACCCCCTTGATTCTCTCAAACCAATTTCCCAAACCAGACTAGCTTGAATAATGGCTAGAAGTCAGCCGAGATTCTACTGATCTATAGTCTAAATCTACATAGATTCACTCCTATCCGATTCCGTCTTCCAACCAACCCATCTATCTATATACACCAGGTAAACTACGCGTTTGGCGTTTCCAGCTAACTCATCGACGTCGACATCGAGAGAGAGAAAATGGCGAGTCGAATCAACAGACAGGATCCAGTAGCTGCTCTCTGTCAGCTACTCGATAGCCGTACTGAAAACACAATTGAACCGTCCCGCTGTTGGCGGCTTCACAATTGTTCCGGGATGCCTGTATAATCGCGCACCATTTTACTCGCGTCCCGAGGACGCCATTAAACGGCCCTCCATTCGTGCCTGCGTGCCAGCCAGTGTAACCTAAGGGCTAAGGCCAGGGACAGCGGCCATAATCCTAAAACCAGAAGTGCCAAGCAGGCAACGGTTTCTCGCGATCGTGAGGCTAAGGGGAAAAAAAAAGAAGGAACAAAAAATATCGATCATTACTTCAAGCAGTGTAAAGCCATGTCAAGTACTGTCAATAACCATTGGGTCACAAGGGTCTAAAACATTGCCATGAGACCTTTCATCCATTTCGTTTTAGTTTGTTATTGCGTCCGCAGGGACCTCGAACCCGTCCCAAGGGCAGACAAGACTTCGAATGGGCAAACAATGGCGGTGCTTCGCAGGCGTACACCTTTCCGAGCATTCCAGGAATATTTTTCAAACAAAGACAAAATCCTGCTATACACTTTGGCGCGGAGATACTCGAGGATGTGTGTAGAGAGACCGTTCTCCGATTCCATGTGAAAATAAAAAAGAGAATTCGAGAGAACCGATGCACACGTTGCAACCATGAATTTATAAGGTTACGTTAGGTTAGGTTGACTCATCGCAACAAGAGTGGCTTCGGATGTTTTTTTTTTCAATTTGTAAATTGCTACTACCGTACCGCTACGGTTAGGTTAATCTCTATAGTAACCCGTAGGTTTTCATGGTCATATAACACCGTGTTTGGGGCTACCTAGTTTTATCGTAACCGTAACGTAACCTAACCTAACCTAACTATACTCAGGAAGAGAGAATCCCTCACCCTTACGCTTCTCTCTTATGTGGCTTCTCTTCCCTACCTCTCCCCTCTTCTCTTTCTCCCTGCTCCGCAATCACCAGGCTTGACTACAGCCCTCTGTCGCCACGAGGCGTTGCCATGGAAACAAAGAAAGCATCGTGGAGGACGATATACGAGAACAAGCCCATCGGCGAAGGTACGCGAAAAAAAAATAGAAGAAAACCATCGTCAGGAGTCCGGGAAGCAGTTGTCTCGAAGTGGTTATGTATACAGTGAACCGCGGCAAATGTCCAATGCCTCCAATAAAACCACTGGAAGTGGTAACTGAAAACGATTCTTCCCGGTTTCCATGACAACGACAGTTACCTTAGCAAAGAAAATTCGCATTCCGACGGAAAGTTGGCCGAACCTAGCCAGCTAGATAGTTAAACAGGATAGGTGGGTACACACATATATATATACATATATACTGTACCACGAGTGCGTGAAGGATGCACATACACATGGGGTGGCAAACGAATGCGAGAGACTGAGTGAGAGAAGAAAACCGAAGAGCAAAAGAGAAGCGTAGCGAACGGTGTAAAGAGATACGGAGATAGCTGGTGAACAAGTGTGTCGAAGAGAGACGTAGATGGTCGGTGGATTATTAACTGGTGGGGTAGAAGAGGGGTAGGAAAGGGAGGGTTCGAACAAAGCGGCCAGTACGGCGAATCCCGTACGCACGCACCACGTCCTACCATACATTGTATATAAATACGTACGCTTGTATACCACGAGAATGCAGCGTGCACAGAAAGGAGCCAGCTAGCGCGAGCATGACACTGACAACAAACAACCAACCAACCAACCAGACTAATATATATGTAAATATATAATGTGTATAACGTAATATATATATATAACAACGAGTGTATACGAAAACGCCGCGTGGAAACAACCTGATTGTACGACACCTAATGGTTCCAGGGGACAGGCGACCCGTTGTGAATACGACGGGGTGTCCTCGGACAGCGATCCCAGAAGAAGAGTTTACGTCGCAAAGATACAATGGACGCCGCCACTCGTTGTTAAAATACTAAGGATGTCACAGAGTGTGTGCTTGTCTCTTACCCGACTGCCGGGAAGGTTGTATACGGAAACATCCCGCGTCACGTTCACTTCCAGGTTCCTTGCCGTTCTTCGCGGATGCCGCCGCGTCCTGTGCACTCGTGCTAGACTACCGAGAGAACGAAGCCTGGTTTCCACCTTCGGGAAGATGATATCCACCACCTCCGTAAGGTCTTTAGCCGCGAAGGCTTCGTCTATCCTCCGGTTATCCTTCTCCAGGTCCGCGTGCTTTGGCACTGTCCTTTATCACGAGAGCCAACACCAGTAAGCCAGCAAGTACGAAAACGGCCGATCACAAAAGAGACCACGATGAGATACGTGGGTTATGGGACAACACCGGGTACTCCTGGAGGCACTGACACTATCAAGTTCAAGGTCACACAGAGGGCACAACTAGTAAGCAACACCACCATGCGAAATCCTCCCCCTGACTTCTTTATCTTTTCTTCTTCTCTGTTGCTTGACAATTTCCTTAGGGACTTTATCGCTCCTCGTGTGTTACGTACGGCACGGCACACCGGGATATCCTACTCCTGGATGGTAGCTCACGTTAATACTACCGTCGGGAGTCACGAGAAACATCCACAGGAACTCGGAGTCGCGAAAACACTAGATACGGGATCAGCCAGTTTCACAGGAGAGAAATCGCACGTTTGTGTTTACTGTGATAAAAATGTGTCCCTGTTTTTTGTCTCTGTCCCCCTCTGTATACGTGTATGTCTGTGTGTGTGTATATATGTCGTTCCTGTACGTATATATATATGTTGCAATGTGTAGTAAGTGTATGCGCGCGTGTGTGTATACACGACAAATGTACCTACGGAATTTGAACGGAGGTAAGAGTCCGTCGGGAGGACAGGAACGTAATACAGAGACGACGGCGTCGCTGCGCGTCTCCTGCTCGCGTTGGCTGGCAGCTGTGCGCTCGTCGAATCTATTGGGGTGGGGGTATACCGGCTGGGTATTGGGAGAGGGAAGCCACGAGTCACGCGGTCTTTCGATGGTGGGGAGACGGGGACGCCCCCGTACGCCCTGCGGACGAGAAACGTACTAGTCGGGGATCCCTTCGGGGGCTTCACGCACACGCTCCTTACAGGGGTTCTCAACCCTTGTTATTTCGCATTTTCTTAGGGGTTTTGATATTTTTCAACTTTTCTTTCTTTTACCTTTCAACTCTAGTTATGTAATATGGTTGCTTTTACACTGTTTCCCCGTAACTTTATTCCTGTAACAGTGAACGACGTGGTGAATCTGAATCATGGCTCCGATCGTGGTCTGAAGTGGTTTGTACTGTTGGGGCTGGCGAGCATAATCAAATTGCTGGTTCTGTGGTGGATCTAGACGATGAAATAGGTACTACTTTTAGTCCAAGGTACTCCTTTATGTGGATCGAATTCACATTGAATACTGGCAGAACGCTGACCTCGGACAGTGGTAGTCCTTTTGTGGTCTATATGGATGTTTGTACAGGAATTGATTTTCATTGAGCTTGAGTGTACTTTGTCCTTTCTACGTATCTATATTGTGATTGTATTTCTTGCAGCGGGATATACGAGAAACAGAATTTCTGTGAAGTATTTCATTTTCGTTAGTAGAGCAAAGGCGCAGGTATTTTTTTTCGAAACAGTCAAAGCGGTGAGTATCGAGATACCAACTAAGAATAATAATGGTTCCGAAAAAGATAGCGAAAATAAAGGATAGGTTAAGTCGAGGAAACAGTAGATGGTAAATCCAGTGGAATACGAAACTACTCCCATGGCGTTGGCCGTGTTCGCGACTTATCTGGATAATTTTTATATGGCTTTTTTTCTCTCCGAGTCCATGCAAAACCGGATGTGTGTCCCAGGACAAAGGGACGTGGGCTAGAGAAGCAGGAAAGTGCCCGGGACCCGGTTTGCAGCGTGGATTATGCAATGATCAGAGAGGGAGCATTCGACGAGGTACGCGACGACGACAACAAGGACAGTCAAGCGGAAAGGATATTATATAGCGCTCAAGTAGTTTTCAGTGGAGGCGAGCCTTTATTGGGTACAAGAGGCGTGGGCGAGTAGGCAGTCTTCCGCCATTTCTCTTTCTCCATGAAAGAAAAAAGTTACAGTCCCCAGCTTTTGTCTCGGTTCGATTCTCATTCTGCGAGCTTGAGAAAATTTGTCGCCCGTTGAAAATTCACGGGAATTTTTTTGTCGGCGTGAGAGCTACAGAAGAGATGGCGAATAATGAATTAGTTGATGAGTGGATGTTGATTAAAAAAAAAGATTTATAATTAAGAATTAGAGACTACTCTCTTATTCGATGACTGCTAGCTATTGTAGTTCGGTCGTCTAGTTAGCAATGACGTTACGCGAACAGTTGAAAGTTGGGTTATGGACTGACATTAAGGGAAACGAGGCCCAAAATTACTAAAAGTGTAATTGCAGAGTGTTCTCTTATATTTCTTTTTCGTTTTCCTTCTCTTTTCGGGCAGTTTTATTTCTCGTTTCTCTTTTTTTTTCTTGCCGCACAAGAGCGCGCCGTGAAATATCAAGCAAACAGGCCAGGACCGGCGTAGCTGGCGAGACTCCAAATCATCAAGCAGATTCTAGTCGTTTGCTTGCGCGTGCACTCTCTCTCTTTATCTCTATCCCAGTCCTCCTTCTACCCACCACCAACCCTCTTGAACCTCACTTCCGTCCAAGGTAAATAGGTCAAACCTTATTCAGTAAGATAGCCACGCCAAAACGATTTTCCGGTATCACAACAGTAACGCTTATAGGCTACATATAACCGCCGAAACTTTATTGGATTACACACCTCGTATATCAGAAGAGAATCAGTATAGGCTTGAAATAAAATAAAAATAAGAATAACAAGGCTATCGAATTGATCAAAAAAATTTTCTTCGTCTTAATACCTTCGAACTGAATCTCACCCTGTATAATCGAAGCATAACAACGAAATAAGGAACTTGGAGAAGGTAAGTAAGTAGTCCCAGAATTTTCAACCCAGAACATTTCACCATCGTGATACGAACAAAAAGCAGGAAGTGTCACCGTATCCCATATAAGTAAGAATAGTACACCACCATGACAGCACTCCTCTAACTTCCCTCTTTCCATCCATCCATCCATCCATCCATCCATGTTCCTCGGAGTTCCTGTAATTCAACCCCAACTAAGGTGAGGGGGTAAGGAGATCGTTTCACGGCTGGGGTTGCGAACACTTATGGTGCTTCCAAGGCAGCAGTAGGTAGTAGATAGATACAACCCACCAGCAGACCTCCTGAAACCTGTTCTCGGGCCGTGCAATTTTATTACGCAAATTCAATTTGCATCGTCGACGTCGCGTCCGCTCGGTTCCCCCCGAGAGACGCAGTTTTTACATCGCGAATTTCGCCATCGTACGTACTTCCTGTGTATCCATCCCTCTCCTCCTCCTCACCCCAGATACACCCATCTTGACGTCCTAGTCATTAATGCAATCGTACGGGTTAATATACAGGAACGCCAGATCCGCCATTGCTGACGTATCGTCATTTCGCGATAACTTGGTTCAGTTTCTTTTTTCATTCCCATCGCCATTAACGAAATGCACACGCAAACCCCTCAAGGCTGATCCAATTCGCGCCTCGACTCCTGGTGCACGTGCGCTATCGCTCTTATACCGCTCCGAGATACTCGTGGAAGGTGTTGGTGTTGCTCCCAGCACCCCCTGGCAATCCCAGGGTGCATAATGTACAGAAGAGGCAAGCGTATCGGCGGCGGCCGGCTGCTTCCTGCCCGAGAGGACTTACCCTGGATCGTTACTATTCCCATTACTATTGTCGTTCGCTAGAGAGTCAGGGGCGGTACAGGGCGAGAAAGTTCCTGGAATATCGAAGAGAGGGTGGATCCGGGTGGTGGCGGTGACGAGGAGAGAGAGGAGTATTCTATGCAGTCGAACTTCCGGTTTGGAAAATTCGTGCGCGCGTCCCCTATTGTCATCTGGATCTTTCCATCGAACTTCCGGTTTACGAAGTTGCTCTTGGATAACGAGTGAAAAAGTTGCCGCCTCGTGCGGACTGACAAAATAAAAGATTTCCTTGGGATGAATCTTTATCATTCTTTTTTTCTACTTAATTATTTTCACACTTTTTACTTAATTATATCGATCAACGATTACGACCCTGTTATCTAGCATACGCTCACGACGCATCATTGACAATCTCTGCACGGTGCTGCCTGGTGGTATCCTCAGACAGGAATACAGGGAATGTATGTACCGTGGAGATCGCGTGGCTGAAAAGCACCGTGGATTTAGCGCGGCCATTCCGTTGCGGGATTCCCGGCTGCACCGCAATGCTAGGGGGGAGAAGGGCTTCCGTTTGGTTTAGTTTGCCAAACTAATTACATCGGGTGGACAGTAATAACGCCTGGCTGCGGCTGTGGCTCTCTCTCCCTTCCTTCCACCCTCTATATACCCGTATACACAGAGGGCACCCTCTCTCGCTTACCTATAAGGGTGCTTTGTTACAGGGATGGTTCTCTCGACTAATTCGATTTAGAATAACACGCACACACAGTGGACAACTCCGCGTGCGAGTTTCTCGACAACCGGATATCCTGATAATCGTGTGATAAAGACCTCGTTAGACAACCCCCCCGTTACAATCCAATTCCTATCATTTTTTTTCGTCCACTACAACTCGAACCGCCAACATCGCGATGCCGCGGCGACGATCGTCAAGTTACTACAGAAAATACGTCAATTAATTTTACTTGTTAAATATCAAAGGTACCCCAAGAGGTCACGGATACCTTAGGAAAATGTCTAATGAAAACTTTCGCGGTATTATACGTACAATCGGTATAGGCATTCTCGACTTAAGTAGTCACGTTATATGGATGCTGCTTGGCTTATGAAAGTAGCTGTATGTACCAAACCCCTCCCCCCTCCATATCTGCGTATTTACGCATATAGTTGGTGGCCAGCGTAGCCATTCGCGAACAAGCCTATCCACTTCCTTCTTCATCTCCAGTCTGGAGGAGCAGTCGTAATGAATACTGCATTAAACTAACATCGCGTACCGTAACTCGTAGCTAGCGAGTGCATTGAGCATTGAGAGAGAAGAGGGGGTAGGGGGGGAGCTACAGCGTGAATTACCAAGAAAAGATAGATGACTGCATACATCCTTACCCTTACTCTCTCTCTCTCTCTCTCTCTCTTTCTCTCTCTATGTAATATATGAATACTATATATGACAGCATAGTGATACATATGTAAAAGTCCTGCAGTATCTAAGGAAGAAGTATATGAGTTTAAATTTGAGATCTTGATTCTTTTTGTTTTTTTCCAAGGACATTCCTCCCTATTACGCTCTTTTGACGTTCACTCAACACATGTGTTAATCTTATATCTTTTGAGAATTTTGTGTTTGTGTGTGTATATATACTGTGTGGAAAGTTTATACGGTAACTTGGTTAGGTATATATGCGTGTATATATATATATATCTAGATGTATACAGGAATTTTCTCAAATAAAAGAAATTCTTCAGGTATTTATTTCGTATTTGCAATTTTCCCGAGGGATTCGCTTGCCAATAGATTATCGGATCTAGATTCGAAAAAAGCATGTCGTGGGCAGGTGCGCGATTCGCGTATTCGCATTGCCGAAGTCCCCGGAAATCGGTAGGAGGTCGCTTAAATATCGCGGAAATTGAACCTATAAATCTTGGGACTCGCGTAAATCCAAGGCTTCAAAGCACGGCGTCGAGGGGTCGGTTCGTGCTTCCATCGGAGATTCCTTTTTCTCGAATTTCTCGTAAGCGCCTATACCACCTTGGTATACGAATGGCGAATTTTCAGCGAGTTCACCCAAATACGTAATTACTACATAAAAGTACGCACAGATCTAGGCCCTAAATGATAGCCCAAAACGCGCTCTCAATTATGACGTACATCTTTCATTGATTTTCTTTTGGGGCGATGTTAGCTCGAATGAGGTATGTAAGTTGCACGAGCAATCATTGTATTACCGTTAACCCCTGATTTTTGTTCTGACTGGAGATCAGCTCGAGTCCCTCCCTAGAATCAGTAAGGTGGTCAAAGGGTGGCGGATGGCGAAGGGTTGGAAGCCAACGGTATTCGCAGTAGTAGAAGCAGGCTTGTGTCAGGCACGCCGTGCCAGGCAGTACTCTGCGTGACGCGAATGCGTGCAGCCCGACAATTCCGATTTTGGCCGTTCGCGATTTACCATTTACCGTTTGCGCTGCGCCCTTCTGTGGGTATACCTGAACAGTATACCTATAGCTTCCAAGTGAAATATCTATATAGGTATAGTTTCCGTCTATTCGTACCTTAGAGTTCTCTTGGACGGTTTCGCTTAAACCAACTGTTATACAAGTAGAAAATTCAGTCATTACCAATCGACCATGTGACACGTAGATGTCAAAGGTCATAGTTACCTAAGCAGTGGATATCTTTTTGTAATTCTATTATAAAGGTATCTGAAGTTTCTTGAATCGTTACTGAAATGATTTTCAAACAGTGTTAAAGGTACGTTCACACTTGGAAGGAAATTTTGTTGATACTATTCAGTGATCGATTGGGGACTCCTATTTGATTCTTTATCGCTTTTTGTATGTTCCAACTATTTCTTGGTTCTCCCCCCCCCCCTCCCCGGCTCACTCTTTCTCCTCGTCTGGCAGTTATCCATAGCTCGTATCGACATCGGAATCACGCGATGCTCCCTTCGGAGCCAATAACAGGCCGGCACAGTTGCGGTACCGATTCACTCGGTTAGATACAATTTATGATGCCCTGTCGGAGATATCACGGCCAGATTGTTACCAAAGCCCCTCTCGTGTACGTTACAACCCTGTTACTACTAGTCGTTCTACCACTACCCTTCTGGCAACCACCCTATCTTCGCTACCGTTGGTATCCTTTCAGCCAGCGTCCCACCCCCTTATAACAATCATGGTATTCTAGCATCTCCTTCGTACGGACAGATACGTATATATCGGCCGGAAGAAGAGACCAGAGGGGGTTCACGACGGAATAAGATGCTTCGGTCAAGGTACGAAAGGGTCAAAGGGCGACGACGGTCAAGAATTCTTGTGTGTCACGTGACAAAGGAATGGCCACCCTCCGCTAGACCCATAACGTAGGGCATGCAAAGTTGACAGGATATAAAAAAAAATATTTTTTTTTAAATCTCGTGAAGAGACTGTATCGCGTGGGGTGCCAGGTTGAGGGTGGGGGGGAAAGGGGTGAGTTTGAGATTCGTGACTTGACGGTACCGAGTCAATATAGAGAATGACTGCGAATCGTGACTACAGTGTTGCCAATAGTTGGAGGTACGAGGAATCGAGGCTGTAAGGGTTGTAAATCAGAAAGTGCCAAGATTCAAGGTAAAAATATCGCGATCAATAGTAATTCCGGCGTATCGAGTGGTCTTAATGGGGAGCGTTACGGTGGGCATCTGGTGGTACGTGCCAAGGCATTTTTTTTTTGTACCCCCGAAAGTGGAAGCGGAGACGGTGAAAGCGAAGAGATGAGGAGAGAGACAGAGAGGAGGAGGCTGATTGGCATTTTACGAGGCGTGTATTTCCAGAAGCGATTATTTATAGCCAATCTCGGCACTTCGGACGATGCTCTTACTACGATCCGATCTTCCGCTCTTGAGGTTTGTACGCAATGCCGACGGGATCTATAAGCGGAATGACAAAAGAGCTTGGCAAAGTGAAATGGCCGTGATTCGTATCCGAGTAAGGTAGAACGAGAAATATACAGAAGAAAGTGAAAAAAATGAGATAAAAAAAAATTCAAGCGATTTTAAAGAGCCATAGAATTTTGTGAAATTCTATAAAAAATAAAATAAGACAAGCGACTAGGTCGTATTGGATGAGTCCATCCGTCGGCGGGGGTTGTAAGTCGCAAGGACTTATCAGTCGGTACTGCAGAGAACTGCAGCGGAGCAAGGCCGTAGAACGACGATGGTAAGTTACCGACCGCGCAAGCCGCAAACTTTATTTACCACCCTCTAAACAACACAACCCTCTCGACCGGCGTAAAATCCCAAGAGTTCTCCTTGTACAAAGGACACCACCCTCTACTTCCCGGTTTCTGGTTTATGACTTTTTCCACACTATTTAACCATGACGTTAATTATTGTTAACGAAACCTCTCGCCACTGTCTCGTATCCCACCGAAATACGCGCGTATAAGAAAATACGAAAAATTTCATAAAATCGATATTACCTATTATCTATTACCTCCAAAGGGATAATGTCATGAAAGCCATTCTGGCTCGTTGGTTCGTTAAGAATTCCATTTGCCGAGGAGAGCGGCAAAGTCGTAATATCCCGCAGTGAGAATTATCCTGCAGTATTAACGAGCCAATATGCAGTGAAGCCGTAATCCCTCGAAAAGCACAAAATGGCCGATTAGAGCGAACGATAAATAATGGCGGACAAACATATTTTATCATGCCGATGATCAATGGCTGTCCTTTGTCGTCGCGATAAGTCAGGCTCGCGTTTCTAGAACGCGACGGGCTCCGACACGGGCATTAAATTCCGAAAGAATTTGTACGAGCCAAGAAACACAGTCTAACAGTCTTGTATACAAGAG
The DNA here is from genome assembly GCA_030142225.1 of Pachycephus smyrnensis. Classification (NCBI taxonomy): domain Eukaryota; kingdom Metazoa; phylum Arthropoda; class Insecta; order Hymenoptera; family Cephidae; genus Pachycephus; species Pachycephus smyrnensis. Next base: position 350,959 of record JARQST010000558.1, on the reverse strand, counting down.
GTACGGCCTGTTCCTAATGGTCCATTCATTGAGGGGGGGTAACAACAAAGCAAAGAGTCGGACATGCCTATCCAGGCAAAAGAGAATCGTTCCTACGGTTGGCACAATGTCAATTTATTAATCCCAACGCTGGACCAACTATTAGCTAATTGTGGATCCACCCACGCAACGCCATCCGAATATAAATCGTGGCGACGTCGCGGGGCCAAGATGCGCACCTGTTACTAGCTCAAACGTTTCTCCGGCCGGGGATAACTATTTAGCTAGTCCAGAGCGTCCGAGCTCAGCTCTCGAAACTTCCGTTCTCTGTTTAGCATTTGTTTGGAGGAGACGAGGGGTGGGTTGGTACAAGGAGCGATGGCGGCTAATGGAGATGAAGTGGTTATGGGGACTTAGGGGATGGTTTGAAGGTAGCTAGATAATGAGACACCGGACTCCTTGGGACGATACTCCCCTACTTGGGACCTTAACGGTAAGTACCTTGTGGGTTCTAGAAACTCACCCCTTAGAAGATACCAGAGTCATAGGTGAGATCCAGTCTACATGGGGAAACAACCCTTAGACCGAAGTAAGTATACTAAAATACGATTTGATAAGCGACCATTGCTGAGTTAATAATACAGTTTAAGGGTTGCAACGGGGTAAGTTGACTACGTTGCTTCTCTTGTGCAATGCCCGTAGCGAAGTTTGACGTCGGCTAGGGGTTGAATATCGAAACGGGATTAGTTAATGTCGGGGGGTGGTTGAATCTTTAATTCTCACTAGGGAGGTTAAAATTCACGGTTTTAGTTTGGTATTTTCCCCTGTGGAATTTCATAGACAATCGACTTGCGCTTCGTTTAAGGGATGAAACAGAGGGTTGAACGTAAAACAGGTCATTTGGTTACTGATACGAAGGAACCACGTGCGTTTGTACGTCACGCCGAGTGTACGATGGGATAAAAACGAGGTGTGAAGAAAAAATGTCACAGCTAAACCATACTAATTGGACAACCCCTGCGCGTGAATGGTTAATTAATTAGAGCATTATTAACAGGCTGCTCGAGCGAATTTGTGGAGGGAGCTAATCCAGACCAATTGCCGCGTTAATATTCCCTGTCGATTATGCGTCGTCGAAAACCGCATAACCGTTCCAGGTGCCAACGCCTCGTCACACGGCGGACCGCTCGCTCCAAGTTAAACTGCGCGTGAGAAGTTGGAGTATTCGAGGAGTAAGTGGGCGATGGGGGAGAAAGTAGAAAAACAAATAAATTAACGAAAACCAGGAAACTCACGGCAAGTTGCGAAATAACCGCGGAATGCTGGTTTGTAGTTTTTTTTCTGTTATACGCTATGAATCTGGCTACTCGCTCAAAATGTACGATGGAGCATTTTCGTGGCGGAAGTTAGATATATATATATATATATATATATATATGCTCAGAACAGACGGCGGAAGATTAATCTGAATTATGAATTAAGGGCTGTCATGGCGGCAAAGGAATAAAGAGAGGGTTGGCAAGTAGCGAGTATACGATGCCTGTTTTAAGAACAGTGACGTAACACTTAGGGAACGAATGAAGGAAACCGTCAACAGATAACACCAATATCTCTAAGTCACTTTGTTATTTCCTTTTATATATTTTTACAATACGTCATCCTAAATTCTGGACCATCAGTAGCGATACTGTTCCTGATATCAGTTGGCGGTACCATCAAGTAGTAAGAGCCAGTCAGACGACGTCGTGTCGGACGGCGTCAAATGCGAAGCGTCGCTCGTATATTCTCTTCTCCCGTTTTTTCTTTTCATCCTCCCGTCATCCCCCCTCGGTTGAATTCACGAGTATTCTCCGGGCGTTCTCATCCCTCGTCTTCTTGTGAACAGTGACTGAAGCCTGTCTGAAGCTCGGGCACGCGTTACACGGGCGAGCACTGAAAGCGCGAATGCTTTTCAACGGGCGCGTTGCGACGCCCGTGATCGTCCAAAGAAACGAGCGGACCTGAAGAGCGGTGAAAAGGCTCGGAGAAAGTCGGCACGGCGGGAGAAAGAGGGTGGGAGGAGGGATTAAAAGACAGTAATAAAAAAGAAGAGGAAAGAAGGAAAAACTAAAAGGAAAGAATTAAATGCATAGGAAGGCATTTCCACCTCCTCTCCTCGCGAGCGTCGGGACGCGAGATTCACGTTCGAATTTAGCGCCAAGAATCTCGAGAGCGCGTTCTGTAAAATCCACGTGAATTCCTTGATGAATCCGGGGAATCCCAGAGAGTTAATCAGAGTATCACGCAAGTCCGGTATGACGATGGTGGATTCCCTAGGTGGTATTAGCAAAATATATATATATGAATCAATATAACTATCAGGAGAACCGGATGCTGAGAGAGATGTAAGACGTGCGCCTCCTCCCCCTTTCAAACCCCTCCCTCCCAAAAAAAACAAATCAAAGTCGAAGAAAAGAAACCCAAGAGGAGGATGTTGAACCAAGAGGAGATTCACTAGATTCCTCGAGTCGTCCCCCGTAAAAGAACTTTAATCAAAACTGTAAGTGCAAAAAAGCAAGATAGAGGACCTACTTTCCTTATTTTAGAAACCTCCAACCTCCTGGACCATTCATCCAGGTATCTATACGACCTACCGACCTTTGACCCACCAACCTATACTTATCGACGCTTCAAAACTTCTTCTCGTCCTTCTCTCGTACATTCGCTGCCATTTTAGATGCTTTATTTCCAGTGCGTTTTACTCGCTCGCACGCACGTATTAACGCGGGGACTTCTCGCTCTTGCTCATGCACCTGTATATAGTGACTCACACACAATCAATTACTCTCTCACTCACCCGTCCGGCCTTTCGCTGCTGCGTGTCTCGGTTTCTGAGCCAGCAACAATGCTTCTTCCTACATTGTCTATGCCACTTTATTGTTCCCCGCTGAATGGCTGGGTCCTACTTGAAAACTCGCGACCGGAAACTACCCCCTCTCGAGTCGACGTTGCGTTTCGAATGGACGGACGTCCCTTTGGGAGTTGCTACCGACAGAGAGAAAGAAAGAAAGAGGGAAGACTTACCCCCGAACGAACTTTGACATCCTTCTTGTATTTCTTCTTTATCAATAGAAAGACTATCGACCGTATATTACGTATTACGAATGAATTTGCAATAGCACTGCAGCTATGTGAATGGATTATGCAATTTCTTTGAATGGAGTCTGCAGAATGTGATAATCATCGCTGGAATTGGCACGATTCGCGGAATTTCATGGAGTTCTAAGATCTACCGAAATACTCTAATGTAACTGTATCTATATGTATAATATATGTATATATGCTTTCCCCCCCTTTCGATCTACATTAAACCGATAGTAGTATTTGCCAATCGTGCCTCGCTTTTATATTCAGAACTATATGTCATTCTATATCGAGTATTGTGGTTTTGCGTCCATCAGGGATACCTATACGTCAATTGTTAGGTTTTGGCAAATACCCCAAAAAAAATGCAAACAATGTAAAAACCCAAAAATTTCAACATACCCAAATAATAGTAGCTCTGTTAGTGTCCCTCGTCGGCTGACAAGAAGTAAAGTAAAAAAAATCGAGAATTCCAAGATTTCACGATCATAACCACAATAATAACGAGATTCGAGGGGATCTGCATCGGGGCTAAGGGTAGAAAATCAGGGTGTATAAAAAGGCTAAAAAAACAGCTTCACAAGGGTGGACAACCCCGGAAGCGTAATGCCACTCTCACGGCATCGAAATCGGGGATGAGGGGGAGATCCGCGACACGCGAGGGATGAAAATGGCTATGGAGTTTACGTCGGCGGTATAAAGGAGGGCGAAGCGCAGACATTTATAGGGTAGCGGTCGAAGGGGTTGGTTAGTTGGCAGGGAGCTATTTTAATTGGCGCGATAGGGGCGGTTCGTAAACGACGAGGCTTAAAGTGTTTCGCGAAGGGGTCGGGAGTTTCGCGAGACTGCCGGAAGTGGCTTATCTCGACGCAGGGGGGTTGGTAGAGCTCATTGGGGATGACAGGGTAGGACAGTGACTAGGGGTTTGCGCCAATGGAGAGTAGGACAGGTTATAGTTATTTTAATGAGGAAGTTAACCCAGTTGCAATAATAACACGTAATATTTTTCAGGGACGCGAGCGTTGGGGTTGGTCGCGCACGGATTAGGGGTTGGCTCGAAATAGTTCAAGCGGGATTAAGGGTTGGACGCGAGACCGGTGCCTCTCGATTTTCCACCTCTATTTTTTCCTCTCACAAAACCCACCACCAATGTAGCCTGAAAATCAACCCCCTGGCTAGCAAACACACACACACGCCGTATTTGCTCTCTCTCGATAACGGTTACTTAAACCCTTGTCCTTTTCCACCCTTAACACGTATAAGCGTACACAGTGATACCCAGCTACAAGGATATAGATCTAGCAAATTTGACAGCTGTCATAAAACACTTTCCAATGTTCATTGACAACTTGTATATAGATTCGGCCCAAACGCTCGAACTCAGCCAAGCCGAAGGATCCATAAAAGAAGAAAATAACGACTTTTCTACACTCGCCGCGAGTGCGAGAGAGACGGACTTACGCTCGCCTGCGTGCGTAAGAGAAAGACCGAAATACCCGAGACCGAAATCCGTGAGTAAGAGAGAAGAGAGTTAGGTTATAAATCATCACCCTCGTGCGAATTCTCTGTCCTCTTCGCGGGAATGCGTACAGTCAAACGTTTTCTTTGATTTATCGACAAAGTTGTACGACTTAAAAATGAGTTTGATCGCGAGAGGGGTTTCCCTTTACGTTTCCGTTACTGCCTGAAAAAAACTGTACGTTACTCCTCCTGAAGGACGCACGCAGTGTTGACGTAATAAACGAATACGCAATTTTCGCAATTACGTTTATACAGGTGCAGGCGAATCAGGCAAAGCAGTGCTTTAACAGGCGCCATCTAGGATCTCGTGTAAAGCAGCTAGTACGGGGTAACAATGGCGAATGAGCTGCCAACACTGGATGGAAAAAGTGGACGGGGTTGGGGATGATGAAAAACAGGACGTGTACACCTCTATACGGGCTCGTGCACATGTACGCGACGTTATATATATATACTCGGTCCACGTGTACGGTGATGAAGTGAAACGCGAGTTGCCGTTTTCCCATCGTTTTTCCTAACCAAGGAAATTCTTATTTCCCGGTTGACTGAGGAAATAAGACGATACACGGACATTCCCTTCGCACGGGTATAGCAATTTCTCGGTAAGCTTGGTCCGCGCGAGTATATAACCATCCCCCTAGACTAAGCTAGAGAGCTCAACCCCGTGACAACCCCTATGGCTCCCGTAGCTCTTGAATGAGAACCGTAGTTGAGCGAAGTAGGTATATATCCCTCGGTATATATAGCTACCCTTGGAAGAAGCAAAAAAAATGATCCGGCCATCCAAGAAGGGATGACGTAAACGAGAACCGGACAAGGGATTTTTTTCCGGGGGGCAAGGGGGATGATCACGACGAAAATCCTTAAAAAAAAAGTTCTAATTTTCTCATCAACCCCATTTCGTACTTTCATCCCCTAAAGTTAAGGATGCCGTTCGTTAACCGGTCGGAGAGCGACGAACCCGGCGCGAAGGTTAAATTTATATCCCGAGGGGGTTGGAATTAATATTTGCTAGTGGCGCAAACCCTCTGAAGCATCTTCGTGCCAAACCCGACAGGTGGCACTCGGGGTCAACGTTATGTTCACGAGGTCACAGGGGTTTTAGATTATTCGTATCGATCTCGCGTTTCAAGGTGTCAATACGTACGTGGTACTGGAAATGGAGAGCGGAATGTTTAAGAGTTGGTATCGTCGTTATCATTCGATCACTATGTATAGGCATCTTTGCCCGTGTCTATGACCTATGAACCCAGCTACTGGCATTTACCCCTGACAGTGAACCACATCCTTAATGAATATGGGTGCCTAAGCAACGACTATATATTATAGGTATGTATATCGACCTCTCACGCACTCACGCTATCATCACGGACTCTAATCCATGATCGACGCCATGTATATACATACACGTCGTTGACTATTACGGCCTTTCAAAACAAATGCTATATATATATGCCAGTCTACTGTTTACGTAATTATACCGTATAATAAATATCAAGTATATAAGATTACATAGTAAGTATACTATGAGTATGGTGTATATACTTTCAAACGTATATGAAATATATGATCGTATATATATTTATATAGATATATATGTATATATAATAGATAGAGAGCAATTTTTTTACCATGCTGCTATATAGTTATATACTACGTATTACGGGTTCGACGAACTCTTCAATATAACTGCTGGATTACCTATATGTACTTTAACGTGTATTTATGTATATGATTATATACGTATGATATATAGTATATATATATTCCTAGGTAGAACCCACTAGACTTCTGTGTCTATATGTAAAAACTGTATAATACATATATATGTACAAAAGTTATAGTAAACTGGGGTTTGGAGCATATTTATAGGCATTGTATATAGGAGTGAAGGAATTTTGGATAATAGGTAAAAATGCTAGTGTGTCCCATCATTCCTTTCAGCCACAAGGAAATTAAAAGAAAATGATTAATTCGTATCAGATAGACAATTCAGGCTAGTATACGAATAGGCGTAGCGAAATAATTTCTCCCTCGAAAGCGCAGAGGCTGAAAGGTTTGATGGGGAAGGGGGAAGAGGGATAGGGTGGGTGAAGAAGATCGTGTCGTATAAACTTTGAAGATCGATATTAAAAATGGCGTCTCACTCACCAATTCTCGATGACGCCGACGTTCGCGAAGTTCGGGGGAAAGCTCGCGGCCGCCATCGGTCCTGGTGTAGGAAGTCTGCCGGGCGCCCCGTCACTTCCGCTATTGGGCAGGGCGGCTGACGTCACTGGAACGCAAAGTAAGAGAATTCATTGTTACCGGTGAAAGCAGGATGAAAATCGAGAGACGTTCATAAATAAGAAGATAGCGGGAGAGCTTGGAAGTAAAAAAGACGCCATTGTTAGATGGCTGCGGAAACAAGGGGTAAATAGGGGATGATATTTATCCCTTATAGTACCTATAGCGGCAATCCCTCTACTTTCCAGCATATACGTATTTCTCCACGACAAAGCAAGAGAATTGCCCATATTGGTGACGCCAGAGACGCTACCGACGCCAGGCGTCGCTATCGAGAGACTGTCGCGTCCCTTTTCTTCGCGCTAGAAATCTTTCTACTTTTGGCGTGCCGGCTGTATCGGTAATGAGTAATCTATTGTGGCTGTCGGGCCGGTCGAGAGTGGTGGGGGGTGTACGGTACCGACGCGCATACGTATTCATGTGTGTATATATATATAGGAACGCGTAGGTTCTATATATTTAGGTAGGTAGGACACTGGCTGTGATATCAGCAGCAAGAGCCACAGAAATGCTGGCACAAGGTACAAGGAGAGAAAAAGAAGTGAGAGGGGATGAAAAAGACACTCGTTAATGGAGAAGCTTTACGTCGCTCTGTCTCTCTCTCTCTTAGTCATACTTTATACCCTCTGCTCTATGTATCTCAGTCTATCTCTGTCGCAGTCATACTCTCATCTTCCTATGCTATCCGTACCGTCTATTCCTCCCGAATAGCTACACAACAAATTGTCATCGTCAGTAGAATGCACAGTGAAGATACGTGTATTCCGCACGTGCGTGACGTACTGGTGCGTATCAGTTTGTGACAAAAGTCGTCTAGGTTTGTGATAAAAAAAAAACATGAGAATGTCCACTGGTCGACCATTGTTTTTTATTCTCTCTAATGAGCACTAAAATGCACGCGATGCGTGCAGCGGAATAAAAAAAAACGAGTACGAAGCATAGCTCAGTCGAATGGTAGGAAGTGGCAAGGAATATTTACACTGATGACTTATTGGCGCTGATGAGTGCAGTGATTGGTAAGCGCAGGTTAAAAAAAAAAGATAGAGTAAAGGGATAGGTCAGGTTAGGCTGTATTTGCGCGACTCTGAAATTCGTCACTGTAACGGACGTTGACGAGAATCCGTTAATTAGTGTGCGGGGCTAATGAGGACACGAGACAGGGATTCAATGGGATAGATAGATAATTGATAAAGAGAGGGAGACAGTGAGAGGGGATGGTATACAATACTATAGGTGTATACAGGTGAGATTGAAATATAGTGAAAATCCATTGTCGATCCGTTGTCATTATCAGTGATTCCGGTCGCTGATAAGAGTCAGTAGGGCCAATGGCCTCGCGGAGGTTCACGGAAACTTTCAACCCCTCTTTCTCTCTCTCTGTCTCTTTCTCTTGCGCCCTCCGTTCACCGTCAAGTCTCTCTCGCTCGGTTTCTATCTTTATCCAGCACCACCCCTGCGCCGTCATCCCTTCTCGTTTTAAGCGAGAAAGCCCCCGCGGCTCTTCCAGAGTTTGCCGCACCGACGACGAGGACGAGGACGACGACATGCCGGACTAATTAGCATCGAGAGCCAAGACGAATTAATTGCAGAGTCCCTTGAGAGTGGGTAGGGTGTGCTACTGCAGGGGATGAAGTAGGGGGTAGCGAAAATGAGGGAACGACGTATTCGAAGAGCGTGAGAATTTCAATGGAACGTGCACGTGGGTTGAAGTGCATGATTATTGTAATGAATGACGATGACGTCATTTTTACATATCCTCATTATCATCGTTATTATCGCCGAAACGCGCGATATCAATTAAGTCAATTTGTCGTTCAATGTATATTTTGCATTTGAAACAGAGTTGTTAGGGTTAATTGGACAAAAGGATTTCTATTCGATTTCCCTGTGTAATACAAGATACATTTATTAATTATATAACCCTTCTGTTATTATATCCATAGAGTCATCCTTTCCGTGTACCTATAACAGCTTCATTATTACACGAGAATATCCGAAGTAGCAAAAATCCCTATAAAAACATATCTCCCAAAGTGCTTGCGAGGTTATGGTATATCGCGATGAGTATTTCCCAACACAAATCCCAATGGTCCAGAAAATTCGTTTGGAAAACCGCAGCATCTTCCACATCGGCCGTTACTAGTATACGAGTATATAGGATGTACGAGCTATAGCTGTAAATATATATTTCCAGAGATGCTGCGGGGAGGAGTTGAGGGGGTGGCTGAGAAACCATCCTAACCCAACCCTTGCGGATAACTCATAACGCACTATATCCGTGAAATGACTCTCGACAGGTTGCTTGATCGAATTTGTACGTCGAATTCAACGTGTAAAGGAGAAGAAGGAAGATAAGCATCTTGTCGGTATCAGGAGAGGATCGCGATCGTGACCGGAAATAAGTATTTCTACGTGATCCGTAGTATCAGCGTAGAGAAATTTAACTCTGAATAAACGTAAGTAGATAGAAGAGAGATAGAGACAGAAAGAGAACCCCAAAAAAGACAAAAAAAGAAAGAAACAAAGAAAAACAATGAAAAAAAAGGACTAAAGTAGGTAAAGTAAAAGAGAAAGAGAGAAAGACAGAGGAAACAGGAGCACTGCGGTTTGTTCGGGAGAGAAGCAGAGCCATAGCGCCGCGGCGTCTGGCGTCGTATCGACGTCCCCACAGTTCCCGGGGGCGTCCCGACGCCCACGCAAACCTCCCCCACCACCCTCCGTTTCCTCAGCCACCGAGAAACCAGCACACTCATATTCAGCCACCCTCGTACATTCCCCTCCCCCCTGCCCCTGCCCCCCAAGCACAACCACCATCCCTGGGATAGGGGCTGCGAATGAGCACTAGCCAGGAACCAGCAGCCACGTCTACTAGTTACCTACCAACCTACCAACCTAGGTACCAACCTACTGTATGTACCAGTAGCTACCGGGTACGTACCTTCCCCCCTCCCCCTCTCCCCCCGCCAATGTTAGCAATGGTGCCAACTACACAGCTCTGTCCACTCCGAATTATGCACAAAGTATCTCCCTGCATATGTGTCCACTCCATAGTGTTGGCAATGACACTATACGTATAATGATAGCAGAGCGAACTGGCAGTGACCATACAGCGGAGCGGCCAGCTACCAACCCTTACGATAATAATGCACTTTAGAAACAGCAGCTGGTAAAACTTGCCGGCACTCGACGAAGTTAATAAACGAGAATCTCTCCCCGTTCAAGTTTGCCAAACTGTTTCGCGTTATCGACAGTAAATTTATTCGAGCATCCAGCCTTTCCCTCGCCCTCCGCCGCCACCTACCTCCCCCACCGTGCCCCTTCTATTCGACTTTCTTGAGACAGCGGAACGAGTGGAAATGAAAAAAAAACGAAAAAGAAAAAATAATCTTAACGCGTTCACGAAGTTTTCTCCTATGATACTTTTTCTGGTATGAATTGAGCTTTAGGTTGCATCCGCCTATAGGTAGCGTATGGGGGTTGCGTATGGGCGAATAAGACGGTTCGATTGGTCGCGCGACGGTTTTCCACCGTAAACTCGGCTTTAACGCGTCTGGCAAGTTTTTAGAGCCTTTAAAAAGTCGGAAGACTGTGACAAAAGAATTATACGTATATTTGCATACAATCGCTTTTATATCTAGGCAGTATTATATGGCGCGTATAGGTATGCAGATAAAAAATATATATATAGATATAGTAGGTTTATCAGTAGGTCCATAGGTGGTTTAGCCCCTAGAGCGAGTACATAAAAAAATTTAATTCCTTCCGGGGAGGGTTAATGCCCGGATATTCGCGGTTCTTGTTTCCACCGGAACTACCCCTACAACCCCTAGTCGCTTCCTCTCTCTTTTTTCTCATTCTTTTAGGACTTATTAAATGGGAACTAGAGGCGCCCCGGTGGCTGTTCCATCCCTTGTCTCTTGGTAAGCTTCCAAGCTCGGGGACGGCCCCGAAACAACCCCTTGGACTCGGTTCAAAGCGTTAAGGCGCGTACACACCGAGGACTCTTACTTGTGAGTATATCATCTGTAATCCACCCGTCGTGTAAGTTAGAGGGGATAAAACATTTTTTTGTGAAAAGACACCCTTAAACGGGGCGTCGGGAAACCGTAAGAAAGTGACGCTGAAGAATTTCTGCACCCTTTTATATGTACTCACTAGTATACTATATTTGTATATATATATTTCGCTATTTAATATGCATGTATATATAGTTAATTATGTACTGGACATACACTGATTGTGTTTAAACAGTCGGAAATGATTTCCAAGCCTATATAAACATTCCGGAAACTGTTTTAGTGCTTAAAGCTACGAGTAGCCCTTTACCTAAAAGCTCTATTTTATCTCGCCTGACCCAAACAACCCCATCCCTGACATACCCCTCTTTGACTTTCCTAACGAGCAGCTAAACTGCCAGAAGTCCCGAAGTTTGCTGCCAGCAGCCAACAGAAAATCTGGCGAGTTAGTCAAGGTAGTTTGAGCGCCTTGCTCTCCAATTCGAATTATTTCAATTCCAGTAGCGTTCTACGCCTTATTTAAAAAAAATATTTTAACATAAAATAATTCATGGGTCTCCGCCACGCGATTACCCAGAAAGCCATGGATTTTGCAGGGAAACGTCAAATTCTTGACACACCGTAAGATATTCCACGTGGAAATCTACTTGGATCCGAGTTGATCCATTCTTGAGATTTGACTGTGAACTTCGTTGGGGTGAAGGGCGAGAGGGAAGGGCGAATGTAAAAATAAAGAGGGGAAAAAATGGAGATCGAAAAAAAGATAAACAGACAAACAGTAGGACGAAGTCGTGAGACAAAAAGAAATGATCCGAAAGCTGGATGGCCCGTAGCCCGTGAATTCAAAACAATCAGAGACAATCCTCTCATCTCGAGTTCGGCTTCTTAATTGCGTCAATTAATTCGAGGCGTAATCCAGTTAACGAAGCACAGAATTAATGGAGTTACTTGGAAACTTCGACCTCCACGGAGTAATTTGAATTTTATAACCTCCAATTCGAATTGCCGTAGTATATAACCCATACCAGAGAACCACCCAACCACCCTTATCTAGTTACCGACCCATCCATCGATCTATATATGTAGGTACGCCATCCCCTCATATTTTCCATATTCCCCAGTCAAGGGTAGTTAAAGTTTATTGTATTTTCTCTAACGACTGTAATGACCCTGAAAAAAGAAAATACATCACCAGAAATGAATACGTTTCAGCGTACATTTAGTTCACAGTTGCCCATATCTGTAAGACTTTAAGGTCAAAATTATGTAAGTAAAACAAAAAAAAAGGTAAAACCTAGAAAGCAAAGTCTTCAAGTATCGCGTGAATTTCCCTGCGACTCACGGAAGCGAATACGAGAGGAGAGTGCTCGGGGGTTTTGCTAGGGGATATTTCGCGTAATTCGTGAAATCTGGGTTACTGGAGAAGTGCTTTTCCACCCTTACCAACCACTCCCCTCTTGCTCCCCGTCGAAAGGAAGAGACAGGAGAGAAAAAAGAGAGAAACAGCTAAAGAGATTGGACGAACGATGAGAATTTTAAAGAAAGTTCATGTCGCTCCGTCTACACGTTTTCTTTTTTTCTTCTTCCCAAGCGACTTCTTAAGAATTCACGATAGATTTACGTGAAAACTCATCGCTATGACTTAGATAGAAAGATAAATAAGCTTGCAAGGTCGAAGGTCAACAGCAATGAAGATCAGCTACCAGAAAAGAAGACAAGGACAAACTGAAGTAGCAAAAGTAGCAGCAGCGGTTACTTAGAAATGGTATTGAAAACCCAAAGAAAAAAAAGGTCTGCGACCGACTATACCTGGGAACCTCAAACCCGGTTTCCACGTACAGCAATGGGTTACTACGTACAGTCCAATCCATCTGTAAGCATCTCGTTGAGGCTGTAGTACTTCTTAGAATTACAGCTTTCCCCCCACTGCGAGTGGTGATATTCTGCCTGGACTACTCGTTACATAAGCATCTAGTAAACTCTGTTGTCTTAATGCCATAAGAGCACGTGTATTTAAACTGGATTTTGACTTGACGCTTATAACAAGACGTGCGTCCCAAAAGTCGGAAGCGCTTCGAAATGGGGGAAGCTTCCGCACTGGAAGAAAAAGAATGGAAGGCAAGACGCTTATAACAAGAGGGCTTACAACCAGATTGGACTATATACCTACACTCGATCCACTCACGGTTCCTTCCCATCCGATACAACTTCTCATGTACTCGACAAAAGAGCTTTGCGGATTCCTGCAGCCGTTACAGCTTTTAATTCGACGTCGGTTTCCATAGAGCGACCGCCAGCCCCTCATAAGCGGCCAACCTATAGACGTCGCCCTGCGGCCGATCCACACCTCATGCCAGCGACAGTAAATATAGAAGTCCGTCAGGAAAGTAAACATCCTAGGGAACTGTCGTCGTCGCCATCGCGTAACATCTCCAATACATCAATAATACACGTATATACATATATGGATACGAGTGCGGGTTTGACCTATATGAGTACAGCAACTGTATATATATATACATACACCATATACATACATATCTACAGCGTATATAAAAACTACGCATTAACGACTTCTTTAGCGACTTCTGGCGCGTTTCGTGGAAGCTCAAAGAGGGGGTCAAACGTCATCGACGAGGACTTCCTACCAAAGCAAGAGAAACATCTCCTGAGGTCCCCAACAGATTCCTTCCCCAGAGATTCCTGTAAGGGACGCTGAAACCTCTATCCAGCATAAGGTAGCATATACTATAGTTCACAGTCTACAGTGTATAATATCGAGAGTATAGGTTGGATGGGTCTGAAGGCGAATGCTTGGAGATAATGGCGAAGACAATAGAACGTTGGAAAAGGGATCTGGCGAAGGGGATTGAATGCCGCCTACCTACCTACCACCTATAACCATACGGGGTTGGTTCCTCTGCTCGGCATCTCCACGAAACTCGAGGAGACAATGCCACTGTCTAGAGAGAGCTAACTAGAGTGGACGAGGAAGACGGAGCGAGAAAGAAGAAGATAAAGACTCTCTCGCGTTCGTGTCTACGTTGGCGTAGGATCCTGAAGCTGCATAATCCAGGTTTGCCTGAATATTTCACCAGGCGCCAGACTACGGTAGCGTGATCCTGAGTCCAGCGTGATTCCCTACTGTTATATTTAGACGATTCTCAGTTCGGGATATGGGATGGAAAATTTTCGTGTAAGACCAGTGACGTCATTCATTCCGCATTTGCTTATTCCTATTACGTTATCCTTTTGGGATGTCTTGGATACTCGATTGGATGGAAATACTTGTTGGATAGACCAGAGTACTGGGATTGATGGGAAGTTCATTAGTTCTGTTAAGGAACTTATTCAGGTTAATACTGGGTGTTACTACTAGGATAGTATTAGTGTGTGCCTGTACTTAGTTGCTAGTAGGGCATTTGGATTGGGACTTACTTTCTCTATGTGGTTTGGCAAGGAAGTCGTAAATCCTCACCATTTACGGCCTGGGACACAGACTACTCGACATCACATGGTACAAGTCAGACTGCGGGTATATTGGGTGCGCCGAGTGTGTGCGAATGCAGTATAGAATTGACTGGGCGCGAGAATAACGTTTATCGTACGACAATGAGCATACGAGATTGCCAGATAAATATTACGTACTGACAAACGTGACGGTTCGGAGGGTTAACTTAGGGGTAAGGGATGCCTCGATTAAGAGAATCCCAAAGGATCAAGAGGACAGATTAAAAATAACGAGAATCATTCTTCGCGTCGCTGAGGATTAATTACGTGGCGGCTTCATTACGTGTACACGGTACTAAGTGTCGTGAGAAAAATTCTCATGATCTTGATGACGATGGTAGCGACCTAATGATTTTCGAATTTTTTTACAGAAATAGTTTCTAATGACTTCGCAAGATGCGTTTCTAGATTTTCGACAAGAATCAATCCACGACAATGATTCCTTGGATGACGTGCTATCGATCCACTGACTTTCCATATACATTGAATTATTTCTGTATCAAAAGAAAAAAAAGATGATCCACACCAGTATGTGGGAACTGACCAAAAATGGAGTCCGTCGAAAATAAACGACCTAGTATAAAGAAGACTGTAAATGAAAGTTCAAGTTATTGAATTAATTCATAAATGCAATTCGTCCTGACGGGAATACATTAACTTCGACTTTCTTCCTTTTTCTCGTGAATCCGTAAGAGGCGACCGCAGAAGGGGAAAAAGTGAATCGGTGTCAGCCTGAACCAGAGCTGAGATATACAAGAAGAAGACATATATACATATATATAAAATGTCTTCTAGAAGCCGTAGAAGTAACTCTAGGGGTGGTACGTAGAAGAGTGAGGGTTGAAAGAGGGGTAAGCCCTGAGTCAGTTTACCAAGGCAACTCATCCAATTGAATTTACCCCGTTCGTCAGTTGGCTTCAAAGGCGAGAAACGCGTTCACAGCTGCGGTCCCTTCCCCATTGAGCTCCAACGAATTAATCCTGCCCTAATAGTCTCAGGGAATTAGCAATAGGTTATTGATCTTCTTTCACTATACAAACTGTTACGTCTCTAACTATACCAAATTGAACTCTCCATTCACATTCGCGTGCTGGCCGCAAGCAAGTATAAGACACTGCTCCACGTATACGTAACACGAGAGGTGGATGGTACGGGTATGGAAATGTATTAGACGCGTGAGTAACACGCCGTGGTATAAGCGTCGGGACGTCAGGCGAAATCACCAACTTTACTCTCGATGCGAGGTCGAACGTGGGTAGCGTCGATTGCGATACTGAAACACATTAGTCTATTAGAAGGCGACCGAGGCGCCACTTACGGCCATTCTAATAATCTTGACTCTTTTCATCCTCAAGGCGATTTCTAATCGGCCTTCTTATTAGTCGAGTCTAAGGATTTATTGTCTGAAAGTTCTTTTTTTTCTCGTCAAGTCATTTAGGAATTCATTTTAGTCCTATGGAGAATATCGGACGTTGGATTCTGGGTAATTTAGTCGAGCGATCAGAGACTGTCGTTTGGTCGGTCGCAATCGATCGACTACCTACGTAATCTACAAAACGATTCCAGCGACTTTCTAAATCGGTCCAAGAGCGTACCACAGTCATAGTTACAAACATGGTGGTATTACATGGGAGGACTTAAACGTTTCATGGAAATAAACAATGTCGCCTACGAAAATTAAACGGACGCCCACTAACTGGCGTTAACGACACATTGTCAGATTCTATCTGAAAATGATTGGCTGTATGTTCAACTGGATTGACGTTTCTGGAATATTTTTAATAATCTTTCCAGGTCCAATCAATGGGATTGCCTTTAGTTTGATTTAACGCTCCGGGCGTATTCGCACCGTACGATTCGTCCAACGACAGGTCGTCGTTCTTGTTTCCTTTATGTTTTTAATGGCCGAAGAAGTTTTCGATACTCTGAGTAAAATATCAGCAGACAACCAGCACTCCTGTGGGATAGGGCATTCCCCTTTGGGACTATCCAGGATTTGCTTATCGATCCTGGTAATATGTCGGGAGCGGTTAGAAATCGCCGGGGACACCCGGTAGATCGTTAGGAGTCCTTCCTCCTCCTTCTTCCACGATGTAGGTTCGTGCCAGCTAGACGTTAAGATTAAGAATGATTAAGTCGGAGAGCTTAATGGATCTCTTAAGCACCTTCATATCGGGTTGTCTCTGCAAATTGGGTTAGCTTAGCCCACCATCCTTACTTTATAACCTACAACCTTTTTACCTATACAAGCTTCATCCCTTGCTAGAAGAGATTCGCCTTTCGCGAGACACCGAGTGGATAAGAAAGGTTGGGTAGGGGGAGGAATACGAGACAAAAAAAATATGAACAAGTCAGCGAAGGAAAAGAACGCAGGTACAGGGTTGAAGTGAAAGCAGCACCAGGAGTCAAGCGTTGGGAAAAAAAATTGAAAGATCAGCAAGTTTCAGGAAGAATTTTCATTGGAAAACGATAATGCTTATTTTTATGCTATTACCCAGCGTATCGTGACTCTGACGAAAATACTAAGTAAAGATGGAACTGGCCCGTTGTGAATGGGCCCTTACGTATAGAGAGAGAGGCACGCACTCTCCGGAATCCATCGTTCCGTAAGAGAATTTCCAGGGTATATCCCGTCTTCCGCGTCCTCTCCAAGAAGCAGGCGACTGTGTCGC
>JARQST010000558.1:313949-333752 GCA_030142225.1 Pachycephus smyrnensis | reverse complement strand
GACGAGGACGAGGACGTCGAGGAAATAGCGGCTCTGAAGGAAAGAGAAAGAGAGAGAGAGAGAGAATGACGAAACTCCAATTTTTACGAAAGCGTATCCGCGTGTCTTGCCAACCCCGAAGGGGGAAAAAAAAATGAGAGCTTTCATAATTTTGTGTTATTTTTCCTTCTTCCGCTTTAGCTCCTTGTATTTCTCACTGTAAAGTCCTTCGGGAATATTACATTCGAGTGGCAGCACCGCGTAGTACGTTCGTGTTATCAGATTGGCTACACTGTGGGATTCTTAAAAAAAATTTTTTTTAAATAACCATTTCATAATCCATCTCGACGAAGTTCCAGATTGTGTGTGTGTGTATATATATACGCGTACAGTGTAGTACTTGGTTCAAGGCAGCTGTATAAGGGAATTTTCGATTTATTCCCGGATTTCCTAGGGTGATTTTCATGTGTTACCAGCCGGTGCACATACGCCCTACATAACGGAGTACACGTGCAGCATCCAGAGGGTAAGTACAGCAGAAAGTAAAGTGGGAGACGAGAAGAGCTTGGGCCGCGGAAATAAAAGGAAAATACGATATCCTGGGGAACATATTCCAAAAGTTGGTAACACTGTTGAGCTACGGAATATTGAATCCCAAGGAGGAACTCCTGTTTTCCTCGGTTGTTCATTTAAAAGTAAATTTACCCCTGCTGTTCCATCCAGCAAGAGCAAGACGAGCAGCCGAGCTACCATCCCTCTCCTTACAGCCACCATCCACCCCTCTTACTTCCCCCATCGCGCCCATCTTCACGAGATCCTCGAACAATCGACACTAGCGCCATCTCTCTCTTGGACAGTCCTTCAAGTTGTTTTATAAACTCCCTCGCTCTCTCGCCCCTTCTCATTTTACATCCCTCCTGCCGCCATCTTTCCACAACCCCGCAACCGAGCCACCGTCGCGAACTCTAGATAAATATTTGCCGGACCTTCTCGCAAGCTGTACTCACAGTCCCCGAGAATAATATCCTGGCCAAGAAGTGGAGGCCACTCCCACGGGAGAGGGTTGGTAATTTTCAAAGGGGGTGACAAGGGGAATCAAAGGGGTTTCGAGAGGGCGCAAAACACTGAAGATACGCGTTCATTAAGTCAGTAGCGTCGCCGAGCAATAATTTTACGTGAACTATTGTATATTTCATGAGAAACGGGGTGAGGGGTGGTAGAGACAGAGGAGGGGAAATGGGGGGGGGGGGGGATAGAAACCGCGAGCAACTCAGTGACCCGAATGGTCGATTGGCAAAAAAGCCTGTGACCAATACTGAATTGGGGTTGGCCTCGCGGTGTGTACGAGGGATGCAAAGTAAAGCTAAGGGTGCGGAAGAGAGAAGGGAAGAATGAATAAAAAAAGAAAAAAAGAGGGCGTTGCTCTCTATCTAAATAAGAAAAAAAAAAGAAGGAGGATGAAGGCAGTGGTTGCGGTACGCCGGGGAAAACAAAGCGAGGCGAATGGCGGTCGTGTTTTCATTTGCCAGAGGGAAGCACCGGCGCGTGCCGTCGCGCGACGCAACCTAACCTAACTTGAACTCGCGCAGCCTCGACTGACCTAACCTCGCCTAACATTACTATAACGCAGCCTATACACACCACAGTACAGCATGAATCAAATCTATGGAACGTAAATTGGAGAATTGATACGGATCATTTGGTATTGGATATTACCCCAGTGCCTACGCCAATGGCTCTATTGAATTTCCACCAACTGCAACGTGTATATCTGTACATTTTAATCCCATTAACTTACCAAACGCGACCAGACGAAATTCCATCCCAATATACGAAAGGGTGTACCGGAAATCAAGGACGTTCTCGCGAATTGCTTTTGAAAAACTTTTTCATGAATTTCCCAGCCGCAATCCGCGACTTTATTATGTATTAGCGGGTTCCCAAGTGTCCTTTCGTTACGAAAGGACAAATGGCCGCCGCCCGCAAGCCCACTTCCAGGCCGTTTCTCTTGATTATACTCCAAGGATTTTCACTTTGCTATCCCCCTAGTACTTATTCATCTAACCCAACCCGACGTAAAGCATCTATATATATATAGTCCCATCTCACCTCTACCTCATCCACGCAATAGCTTTCATCCGGGTAACTGATCGGAACCGCCAAGGGAATAATTAGCTTCCGGACTGAAACGTTGCCGGAAGTCTCTCCCTTGTCTCTTGTAATAAAGTATTCACGCGGTTCCAGCAAGGTATACTCTCGGCTTGTGCGATACCCGTGGAAGTAAAGCGGAAATCATTCGATAATCATAATATGAATGAGGTTAACGATCAGGAGAATCCAGCTAGGGAATATATATATATATACACGTCTACTTAAAGATCCAATCCGGGTATAGTATCACTGGACTTAAATGCATCACCAATTAAGAACGTCCAGCAGTTCTCGAGTGGACGTCATAGAAGCCCTAGAGCGTGGTTACAGCTGTCGTCGCGACGCCAAATGCTACGTTCACCGTTCAATTAGAGAATATACGACGTCGGCCAGCGGTGAGACACGGGCGATATAGCATCAGTCGACTTCCAGATATCTTCTCTACGTTTCTACAGCTTACGTCACAGGGCTAACGAATAATCCCGGAAACAGCCGAAAGATCCCGAACACGCTACGCGGTTAACGAGTAATTTCGTATATTGAAACTGATAACTACAATCATCCACAAGCACCCTTCACCCCTCCCTCGCCGCAATCCAAAGCAGCAGAAACATTCCCCAGCATCCAGCAATATATCCCAGTAGCATTCGATTCCGGGAATATGAGTTACGGAAATTCACCTCTGACGTCATCGCGACGGAATACCCGTCCATCTGTCGAGGGTCTGATGAACGAAAATACGAAGATAAGGGTAGGTTAGGACGAATACCGATGGTTACGTAACTATATGTATATAGATACACAAAGGTAGTCTGGCACCAGGGCGAGCAACAGCCTCCCGCGCGAGCCCTTTTCAGTACAGAATCGATCGACCCTCGTTAAACCTGACTCCGGAGGATGACGACGACGCTAACCCCTCATGCCGTCATCGGTCGTCGTGCCATATCCCCCCTGGTGAAAAGTTTGACGCTGGAGGTCGAGAGCGAACACGAGGATGACTATGGATAATTTTTTTAGCCCCGGGCAGTGCTTTGTAAACCGACGAGTTACGTGTACACGGCTGACGCGTTTTGTCCCGCTCTCATTTACTTTATTCTCCTTGATACTGTCTCTCTTTATCTCTCTTCGCGTTGCTCTTTGCCTTTTTTCTCTACTCTCTCTCTCTCCCTCTCTCTCTCTCTCTCTTTCTCTCTCGCTCTCCCTCACTCCCACGTACTCGCATTCCGAACCGCTTCTCCCTATACATGTATACGAAGGGGTGGCAGGGTGGAGGAAGGGTACGTACGTGTCTCTGGATATGTGCGGCAAAAGTGCACATACCAAAGCTTTATTGTATTTCCCTATATGAGCTTTCAGCTTAGACCCCGGATACAGGAGGAGTCCGACTCATTTTTCAACGCAAACCATATCCAACGCGACCTGGGGAACCTCCAGCCGACGTAGAACCTTCATCATACCGACTGGGTCTATACCTACTAGAAACGATGAGAGGTTAAAAGGAAAGCTCACCGGGAACCATCTTGGCACGTTTCACTTCGCCTTTACTTATCCGCCATTTTGTTCTCTATACCTGGTTTTTTTCTTTCTTTTTTTTCCCCTTCATTCGATTGTACGTATAATGGTTACACTCGTGCCACGGTATCCGAAGGTTGGGTTAGACTGGGGTAAGCGTAGCTTTGTATATGTGGATAATTATTCGCTCTAAGCCTAGGTCGAAGGTCGACCTTCGGAAGTTGTCTTACGTCAGAGCAGAGTAAAGGAACGGGGGGAGGGTCGCCTATGCAGAAAGGAAACATTAAGCTGTAAGACGATGTCGTCGCATGAGCGCACAGACGGGACAAGAATTTAGGGATGGCAGGGACAAACGGGAAACGTCAACTCTGAGGAACGAGCTGGGCGCCCCTCGACAACCCCTAGAGCCACGAAGAATAACAGTTGCCCGGGGTACCAGCCAACTTCTCCACGACTCAGACCCGGGGAACGCAGATAGAACATCAGGAGGAAAATTCCTATGAGCCACTTCCTTTAATTTTTATTATTCCACTGTATATATCTATGGGTTGTTTTCCTTTTCTATCTCGCTCTTTCTCTTTTTTTTTAGGGGTAGTTTTTATTTCCTTTGACTACCCACTGTTCATGGACATAGATATATAGCGTGATAGAATCGTCGTGCCAAGTTCTTTAGCTTTTGACTAGGTATATATCTGTGTATATATATAAATATAAAAGAGTGGAATTACTGTTCGATGGAAATTCAACCCCCTTTTCTTTCTCCCAAGGTTATTTATCAATAGGAGAATTAACTGCCAGAAGGTGCGAGAAAGGGGGTGACTGTCGTAGTCGAGAATTTCATAAATCGCAACGATCCACTTGGCAGCATATAGTGGGTGAGGGTGGCGCGGTTCCTGGAAGTCTCGGGGTTTGAGTTACCCGAGTATAGTCAGAGGGGTGAGAAGTATGAGGGGGTAGATAAAGCAGCGGACTCGACGGGGTGGAAATAAAAAGCAAAGTAAATGTGGTAAACCGTCCTATTCTGTCGCGGTTCTCGTTCTCAAGATGGTTGGTTTCATCCCCCAGACCGCGTTCCTATGTAGGCGCGCCCTCTTGTACAATTTCTTCCTCATATACATATGTGTGTGTATATATATATATACAAACATATAGATTCGGCCGTACACGCGAAACCTCACGAATCTACACGAGCATTTTTCCGATGTCTTTCACCCACCCTTAACACCGAGCCTGGGGGAGGATTTCGGTATTTTTCGACATACATATTTTTCCCTGTACGGATCGTCGGCAACGGGACACAATGCCGCTTGGCGATATCGGAATCCGCGAGATTTTACAGAGCCGCGGGAAATTCAGCGAGAAAAAAGGTACGTTGCGAAAAAGGACGATGAAAAGAGGAGGAGGTTAAAAAAAAATGAAAAACACCCATATAGCCACGCGCGTACACAAAGGACCGGCGTGCGCCACCGCCGACAATAAATGGCGTAGCACGTTATGTGCTTTGAGCACGCTTGGACAGATGCGTGTCAATACTATTGTGTCTGGCCTATATTGATCGAAACCCATTTGGAGGGATATAACGCGTGTGAGAGAATGAGAATTTGCGTAAAAAAAATGGATACAATTGAAAATACGAAAACAAAAAAAATCACTCTTGTCTAGTACAATCTTTATGCTCGAATCGGCAGTTTCATTTTTCTTTGAGAAAAATGTGACTGGCATTTAATGCGTGGTGATTGGATTTGATAATTAAATAATTTCCCTTCCGTGACGGCCTCCAGGGAGGTGGACAGTCAGGAAAGAAAAGGTAAGTTTCATGAAAATTGTTCAAGACGATTAGACTCTTTTTTATTTAATGGTTGCCCCTCCCACCCCACCCCACCAAGCGGGTTCTCACTTATTACCTAATTGCCAGGAAAAAGATCTTAGCGAGGATAAATGCAGTTTCTCCTTTGTTCTTAAAGATATTTCTGGTTCTTATATCTTAATGGATAATCTGTAGACCGCGATGTGAACGGGTCTTAATATGCCCACCCTAGCCGGGGTTACGGCTAATGCCAACACGTCAGGACGAAAAAGCTCGGGAACAACGGAATTTTACGGAGCCGGCTAATGAACGCGAATGAAAATGCTAGCTCGATGGAAAAAACAAGTGGATTACCGATGACGCGCGACCAGCGTTATTATTTCAGAATGTTAACGCGCGACGAAACACGACACGGGATGAAAATGAAAAATTACGCGAAGTACGAATTTTTTGAAATTCACACAGCGGCGGACAAAGTCACTTCGAGCGATCATTTTCTCTTTCGGTTACTTTTGAAATTCCCCCCTAAAAAAAAATGGATTATGTCGCAATACGAAACGTCCAATTTGGCTTTACGGCGTATGGGGGGGCAGTACGGCAACGGAATTAATACGAAAAAGTCTTTCGCGAAAAAGGAAGCAATACGCGAAACCAGAAGACGGAATAGAGGGCGAGAAAGATACTTTTCGTCGTATAGAATATTTGCCAGAGTCATACAAACGCCCGGGGAGGAAACGTGTTGATTCAGCCGTGGGTGTTGGACGTCTGATGATATATCCTAGAGCGAGGGGTTGTTTTCGATGGAAGGGTTGGCCAATCGAGATTAAGGATAACAGGAGTGCTGGCCAAGCCAGCCATCCTCGTACGATGGATCAGACGTAGCAGTAGCTACTTGTGCGGATTAAGTATACGCTACCCCTGTGACACCAGAGGGATGTAAAAGTGCTATAGCGACCAAAGTATCCCTGGCTACCAGATCGAAACACACCCCCAGGGTTTACTTCTGCAAATTTAATCACTCCCGGAGTCACCCACGTCACTCTTCAGACCCGATAACGCGACATTTTTTTTTCTCACGCATCCCTCTCCGCCAACCCTTGTCTCCAGCTTCTCCATTTAAACTTTAAATCTACCCCTATTACGTGAACCGCGACGCGTCAGATCTTTGGCCCACAAAAATTTCCTAAGCAACTTGACGTTTCAACGTGTACTTCTCCTTTTTCCAGAAATTCGCACGATTTCGCGAGCATTCCTCGGCCACTCGCCAATGGGAACGCGAAACGCGGAAGGGAAGTGCGAATAACGAAAGAGAATTAAAAAAAGGAAAGAAAAAAAGATGACGTACGATCCAACAGAGCTAATCCACCATTTCCGTGGGCTATCTGGCAGCGCACTAATATTAAACCGAGGAAGTTACCCTAACGTGTCGTAGCAGCTGTTATGCACTGGACGGTATACGATTCCGTGAAATGCACAGAAAAATGTCGCATCCCGGTTCAAATGAATGGAGACAATTTCTAAATGGGTAAGAAGAATTTTAATTAAAAATCTCCAGCTGACTGTACGATTAGTTCGTTATATCGAATCGAGTGAAAATTTCGTAATATATATATATATATATAACGATATACATAGATACGACAATAACAACTATAGATAAGCAATTCATTCTGATATTATTATCATACCAATTTAGATATCGAGTAGCGACGATTTTTCGTGAGCGTGTACTGTCTCTCTCTCTCCAACTTGTGTATATCCTTATAGGTTCGTCTCTCTTGCACTCGCACTTGGTATAGGGACAGTTCGAAATCTGAGGGTCTTACCAAGAGGCTAAATCTTAAGTGTTCTCATGTCGATTTAACTGATTGATTAGGATCGTATTAGAAGTTACGTGAACGATATAAAATTGGGAAGCTTTGGGATGTTCCAATTATTATCGAGAGACACGCTGAAACTGAAAAGTGATAAATGCCTGTATTTTTGGGAAGGTTTGCCGAGGAGTTCTCATTGGATGGAACAAAAATAAAGGGGTACGATATGAGGGGGTAATGTCGCCGGCAGGGTGGATGCGTCGCTGGCAGAAACGGTTTTTGCAGCCACGGCCTGAATTACATCCAGGAATTTTTGCAGGTTGGTATTACTGAGCATCTATCCGCTATTCTCTCTGTCTCCTCTTCTTTTCTCTACCCCCTCGTCACGCTCTCTCTCTTTACCCCTTTCTCTCTCTCTTTGTGCCTATCCGCATCTACCCTCTGGCTAATGTTCAAAGCTAATCTTCCAAAAAAAAAGCCCATCTGAATTTACCACCGTTGCTTCCTCTTTCCCTCTCTCTTTTTTTGTTTTTCTTTACCCCTTCCAAAACGCGCACTTTGTTTCCGAAAGGATAATCGGCAAACTGCTACAACCCCTTCTAGACATCCCGCGTCCCGAGTGCATCTGAAGCGCCCGACTGGTCGTTAAATTCCTCGTATTCTCTTTTCATTCCTTGTTCGTCATCCCCTTCGCGGCACTCCAAAAAAAATGAAAAACACGAGCCTACTTTCAGAAGAGCTACAAAATGGCTGAACGGGATCGTGACGTTTCCAGGATTTTTGGAATAATAAGAAAAATCGGTAAGCCCCCCGAGACGGAGGGGGTGAACAAAAAATATATATATAAACAAAACAATTAAGGAAGACCAAAGAGACTCAAAGTCTAGCATAGAAGAAGAAAACAAAAATTTTGAAAAAGAATTATCGTCAGCAATAATCCAACGGGTGCCACTGCAAGCATAATAATATCTTTTTCAACATAGAAATCGAGGGTTGCGTTGAGGGCAGCAGAAGGGTAGTAACATACAGAGAAATCCTGGTATTCGTGTAAGCCGGATTGTGGCAAGCGACTACCTAATTACGTTGGCTGGTACGTGACGTGGAGGTTCGTCCTGTTAACGACGAGGTCGAACTCGCAATAAGTTGGTGCCTCAAGGTTTCACGGTACTAAGGATAAATCCCCGGACTTGTAAGGTACTTGGATGACGAATGAAGGGGTGGGGGGTGAAGGGTGTAACTCGAGTATTCTCGAGCGTTCGGATGACAACATGAGCCCTGTTGAATTTTCCGAAATTCAGTTACTCCCTTAAAAATTTGTCATTGGGTGTATATAGCAGGCTGAAAATAAGGGTTGATATAGGATAATGTTATTACCCGTTAATACAAATTTTACGGGCTGCACAGACAACGATAGGATGCCTTAGCGTGTTTGCCTACAGGAACGAATACCAGGACATCTCGTATATTCCTGGTCCGCACGAATTTGCCTCTCAACCCCCGTCATCCCCTAACGTAGAGTACCCCGTCTCGTTATCACCACCATTTCTATACTGAAAACAGTCGCCACCCCTATGGGATACTTAATTAATATAATTGGCCCGGGGTTAAGATCGGTTTCTTCGCGGTTCTAGGGGTGCCCCGCAGAAACGCAATAAAGTAACAGTCAGGACTGCTTCTCCCCACCCCCAACACCATCCGACCCCAATTCGGTACAGGGACGCCCTTAACCGACAGTCACGATACTAACAAACTGTTAGCGAGAGGACTCGCGTTAAAAGCGTGGCGACGCCTTTTTAAGCGACGTCGGCTTAATTATTTCAATTAACTGTGCAACGAGCCCGAGCACTTGTTGCGAAAATTAGTACTTTCCTAGAATTACTTTGCCGGATTGAGAATTAACTTTCCACCTGGTATATATAACTGTAGCCTACTTGATTTGACTACTAGTCCACCTGTGCTACTAGGTACAGCAGGTAGTAGTGCAGGTAAGACTTGGCTGAATGGGTCTATACTTGTTTCTTTTTTTCTTCCTCGCTTGCATCCCCTTCTCCATCCTTTTCCGTCACTACATGAGCCAGCAGCCTTATATACTCACCCCCTATAGGTATAAGCAACCCCTTTCCAGTATAGCAACACGCGTCCCGTATAATAAATACGCGATTATAGCCGAGGCCTGGGGACGATCGATGGACCAAGGAGGTCGTATCGCACGAGGTCCTCCTGGAAATTCCTGTGGGCGGCAAAACAGCCATCCTGGGAATTTCCAAGGGGATATGATAAAAGGAGAGCAAACAGAAAGACAGAGGAAACAAATAAGAAAGAAAAATGAGGAATACTAGGAAAATCGAGAAGAACGACAATGGCGAGGATACTGCGAGAGGCGTTCTGCATCTGAACTTTGAGTTCTCTAAATGGATCTTCTGG
Source organism: Pachycephus smyrnensis (assembly GCA_030142225.1). Taxonomy (NCBI): domain Eukaryota; kingdom Metazoa; phylum Arthropoda; class Insecta; order Hymenoptera; family Cephidae; genus Pachycephus; species Pachycephus smyrnensis. The sequence goes on along the minus strand of JARQST010000558.1, from coordinate 324,065 downwards.
AGGATGCTGTATAGTTCCCGAGGAGGTAGTGGCGGGACTGAGCGGTACGGTTCCTCTTCTTCTTCCCTGAAGAAAAACGAAGAGGACTGGGGAAGTTCCTTGCATCCCTCGGGATGACAAAGCCAGAAGAAGAAGAAAGAGTAGTACGTAAGAAAGTGACGTCAGAGTTGAAGAAAGCGAAGAGGAGAAAGACCTGTAGTAGTATTATTATTATTGCTACACGATCGAGGCGTGGTGATGAGGTGCGTCGCGACGCTCGCGAGAAGCAATGACGCCGAACGCGTTGTCGGCGCCGGAGAATGATTTCCTGGGCCGGGTCATCGATCAAGCTCAGAAGACGCGACCGGGATTACCCGGGCGAGAACGTCAAAAAAAAACTCTAAGAAATCAATTTACGAAATTGAGAATTCATTTACGTGTCAAAATCATACAGTAAAAATCCAAAAAATATAAAGCTCAAAGATTAAAAAACCACTCAAGCAACTAAATCCATCTTAATCCCTCTAACGTCTTACCAATTACAACGCAAGCATACAAATAAGGCACGCCATAACAAGAACAAACAAACACAAACCATAAAAAGAGTAAATAGAAAAAAGCCTGTCGCCAGGTTTCGTCATCCCAAAAGGCAATGGCCCGATCGTTTTTACCCCAAACCAGAAAAACATAGACATACAATACACCCGTACCACTGTATACCCTACATACAGAATCCTTACTCAGCCTCCTCTTTGGTACCCCCACCCCCACGCATCACTCCCATCCCGCGTCTTTTTTACCCCCTCCCCATCTCAACTCCTCACACCATGACGCTTTGTAGCGCCGTTTTAGCGACGTCTCGACAATGAATAGGGATCCAAAAAAAAAAAGAAAAAAGGTGAAAGCAGCCAGAGCGAGTAAGACGAACGTGTAGGACGACGCTAGTAGAGACGAAGACAGAGTATACGACGTACAGTTCTGGTCCAGAGTCAGATGGTATAAGCTATACAGATAAGAGAAAGAGAGACAGAGCCATACACACATAGACCAGAACGGGATAGAAATAGTCGTGGATGCTACGGCAAAAACTGTGTCGCCCATTGTCGACCGGTACACATTGCGGAACAATCGCGATAATGAGAAAGCTACGCAGCCGAAGAGTGTTCTGGATCTACTCCCCCCACCCCACCATCGTTCCTATTCTTCCATCTCACTCTATAAAACTCTCTCACTGTCCGACAACAACAAGAAGCGTACCTCTGGTCCGTATCATTTGGACGATATACCGTTGCATTGAAATAAACGCCAAAGTCGCAAGGCATCATGGGTATTGTCTTGGTAGCAGCGTGTACGAGGAGAAAGAGGGATAACGATACGGGAATGCCATAAGACGGAGCAGTATCGAGTATAGAGTATCGTAGCGTGAGGATTGAACGTAAGCAGGAGCATAGGAGGATAGTGTTATACAGGATCGTTCATAATAAGCAGCTACACCATATGGACAATGGGTATACACCACAGGAGAAACCATAGACGCGGTTCTTGTTTTGTGGTTCGGCAATTTGGTATCCCATAAATTGATGGTTAGCAGTTGGCTGTGAGGTGGACTGTATAATGTGGCTAAGGCGATAGCAATGTACGGTCTGACCATGATAAACCGCAGCATCTTCCCTAGAGTGGACGATTTTAGTAGGAGACTGTATTATAGAGCGTGGCTGGTGCTACAGAACGGAGGAGCAAGTTGCGACTAAACTGCCGGTAGATAGCGCGGAGATCGAACGTATCCCGAAACTAGTGGAAATCGGCGTGTCGTGTGTTGGCACGACACGGGTATCCAAGATGGGGTTCGGCGTAATGTGTTGCAATTAACCGACCCCGAAATCGATAGTCACTAGTCGAGACCGATATTATCTCGTTGCTATCAGATGTCAATAAGAATCCGCTATACGTAGATAGTACGTAGTTTCGAGATTGATTTGAAGGAAAGAAATACTGACCTGTATACTCCTTCTGGGTTTACGTATTTTTTTTCGTTTAGTTCTCAAATACACCGAAGTACCGCAGGGGTGCGCGGTCGTCGCACTCGATACAAACAATATATAGATATACTACTGGCACTGTAGTGTAACACGAATACAGAAGGTATCTAGAGTGAAAATTCGGAAATTGGAATGTTTTATTTTTACGATAAAAGATCTTGGGGATGAGAGAAGAGGAGGGGACGGGGAGGGAAGGGGAGAAGAGATTTTCTTTCCTAATGAATTCCCCGTGAAAGTATATAACGGTGGCTGCTGAAATTTTTTCCAGAATACTGAAATAAGCTCTCGAAGGTTTCAGAGTAAGGAAGCAAAGTAAACGAAATCCTTCTCATAAATCCAGAAAGGTTCAGGGGACGTTCAATGATTCATATTTCTCGCATTCGACGAAGGTTTCTGGTTACCCTGTATGTAAGGGAGGAGAGAGGTCGGGGATTGAAGCCGAGGTTAATGGTGATGGGTCCAGATATCCGAAGGGATACTATGGTAGGGACGATGGTGGATTGGTTGAAACGAAGCGGGGGAAAAAAAAACGAAGACGAAAAAAAATGGAGAACGAGGTAAACTCTCGGCGGGCGTCACCCGAGATTTTATTTACGGCCGTTTGATTGAGAGCCTTTTAAAAAAGGATATCGGACTCGCCCACCTCCTATAACCTCATACCCTTCAACCCTTGCTGCTGCAACTCTTCATCCCTTACCCATCCACCGGACGCAATACCCTCAGGCCTCGTAAATTCGTTATCGTCCTTGTCTACAGGCGTGACTTTCGCGCCATTGCTCAACTGGTCCACCACCATTTGCTACTTGCCAATTCCAATTGGTATACCCAGTCCCATTCAAAAGTCATTTGGAAATATTTTTTTTCATTATGGAATTCCTAAAAACTCACAGTGCCCGCCACCCGACGGTTTAGCTTTTTGAAAAGGCGACAAAAAAAATAACACACACAGTGAGCGACCGTCGGTTATCTAATCCCGGCAGCACGACCGAGAGCGCTTTTGCAAAGGCAACAAGAATTCCCTTGCGCAAGGAATTTAAATGAAAAAGTCGTTTGCCGATGCTAAATCAAACGACAGAAAAGCCGAGAGCGCAGATTACGAGGATTAAGCGTACACGTCAAAAATGGCCGCTCATTTCACGATCGCACAAGAAACGACCAAAAATGGAAAACCGGTATGAGGTAAAGAAAAAGAAACAAGTAAAATTCCAAAAAAGTACAGTCTCACCACTACTGTCTTATCGTACAGTCACTTTCCTACAGACTTTTTTAGAAGATTGTTTACGGAACGTTAATTTCCTTGAACTATTATTAATCCTTCTTACTAAATCGTACGAGACGCGTTAAATCGCACATATGCTCCTACGTATACGTATAAGCGCTCAAGAGGACGTAATCATATGAACAGTAAAGCAGCGATTAGGTAGTAGTGAAAGATTGAAAGTACTGATAAGCAAAAGTGCTAAGAATTGATTGTTAAATCCTACGAAGCCTACGGATTAGCTGGAAAATGGAGGAGCTGTCTGAATTTTTTGATGTATGAACCTCGTTAAGTGATAAATACAGCCAGAGAGAAAAATACTAACGGGATTATTTCTGAATCAATTCTTTATGCACTGGCACGTGCGTTACGTACATCAGCCACGTTGAAGCGTAACGAAGTAAGGATAAAAGTCTCATTACATAAGCGACAGTCCTTATGCAAAAATACGAGAGTTCAACACCTTGGCATATGCACTTATGCGTATAAATGCCAAGCACAGCATATCCAAAGCTCAACGTACAGACACTTTAGAAATTCACTTCAGATACAAAAACAAAGTTTCACGACTCAGGCGGAGTGCCATGTATTATGAAAATTCCCTGAGAGATAAACCCCTAATAGGGTAACTACAAACCACCCCTAAAATAACCTACAAGATTTGTTATTCACGAGAATAATAACAATGACACTTTCATGGCATAGCAATCGCTGTTATCCCTTTTTCTCCAAAAAGATTCCAAATTATGCAAGACTATTTACCAGCTACCATATATTTTAACAAAGCAGTGGATTTAGGGGACGCTGAGCGTCGCGACGCCCAAGAGTCACCTGTTACCGTTGTCAGGTAAACAAAGACAGGCACCCGAGTTTCTGATTGCTCCCAGTGGCTGTTGAGCAAAATAAGAAGTATATGCTCTCACTTAAATGGATGATTAAATCTGTCAAAAATTGGCTCAAGGTTCGGCCGTAATGATTTTCAAGGTAATTTGACAAATGGCGTAATAAGAAACGGGACGACCTTTTCTCACTTTCATTTTCGAGCAACAAAGCCACGCGTGACACGTGAATGACATAGACATTGACACTTGAGCTAGTTGAACGTTGTTGTTGTGTCTTTGGGCAATTTTTTCTCTCTTTTTTTTCCCATTTGTTCTCTTTCTTTTCATTATTATTATTCCCGTCACGACAATGCCTCGCTAAGCTTTTGAATATAAAGTGGCCAGGAGCTTCTTTGTAATTCACTCTCTGCCTGCTTCTGGTTTTAATGGCCGAGTGGAATAACATGGTGAAAACAATTTTTCTACCGCAAGTGCCCGCCCAACACGAACCGGCAAGGCTTGGTCCATATGTACATACATACCGCGTGTACATGCCATGAACTGTGTCGTAGCTCGTGAAACATATATCGAGAGCCTGAGGAGTAGCTTGCGCGCTATGAAATATAGGTTTCCGATAAATAACATATAAAACCCTATTATTTTTCAATATATTTATATATATTTGTCTTAGACAATCCATAACCTAACATTCCCGTGTAACAGGTTCCCATAAACGTACGCATCACCACGCATTGTAATTCTACGTTCGGTGCGGCTTTAAAAATTTCCCATAATACTACCCCCATACGCGGTACGAATAGCAGGACATAGGATACTATTGAAAGATGACTCCACCTGTTGACCCTATCGCGTGACCTCGGGATAGGGTCAAAAATGATCCCGTCACAAATAATACCTCTAATCATTGTAAATGCTGCGTTTAGTCCACGCGGCGGTAACGCATGAATCGCGCCAGATGTTATCTAAATCCGTACGAGAGAAAGAGAGAGAGAGAGAGAAAGAGGGAGAAGAAACAAAGAGAGTCCAGGCTTCTGTCACTATGGGCGGATCTTCACGAGAGTCAGCAGTAGCTGTCGACAGTGCGTAGTCAGACGAACAGATTAGGACTATAGACACCGACTTCTCTTTCACTCCTTTTATATACAACACTTGACCACGTGTCCGTGTTATTTCAGAATTCCATATGAGCGCTGGATACGAGTCGTCTTACTAGGGGACACACATGGTATGTATATATATGGCTATTATAGAAAGAAGGTAGAGTATCCACTATTTCTCAAACGAGTTATCACGTGTTATTAACCGTATAGGATGAACAACGGGGTGACTCTTTGACATAGAAAAGAAAGTAATAACCCAGGCGAAGATGCCGGTCGCGTTACTTACGTAAGCGAGTTGCCGGCTGTTGTACCCGTGGCGAGTGGCGAGTGGCGTCGCGACGCCGATGCTGAGTCCCGGTAGTACCACTCGAGGACGAGAGGAGGTTATGCTAATGCGACGCTTAGAATTCCGTCGGCGTGAGTGCCTCCGTACACCGTCGTCCTCTACCTCGTCGTCGGGGAGCAGCTTCCTGGTGGTGGTGGTGGTGAACTTTGGTACTGACTCCTGGGAAATTACGGGATTTTCCAGCTTCTTTCTTGTTTTTTCTTTTTCTTCTCTCTCTCTCTTTCTGTCCCCTTTTCTATATCTTTTTCTCTCTCTCTCTCTTTTGGGGTAGATGCCTACGTCCCCTTCCGGTTGGTAACCCCGTAGACGATTGACAGATACCAGCGATGACACGTGACGTACGTGTCCCCTTAATCCGTATCCAGGTGACGATAATAACGTTGCTGACGACAACGCTTCCTAAGGATGCTCCAACGATATTCCTTCTCTCTTCTTGCGCAACCTGGGTGAACCCCTTGTTCGAAGTGAACCAGGTTACCGAAGGTTCGTCGGGGTGCTCGTCTTCCGGGAAAAGCCTCTTTGTCGCTTAACGGCGCCCGCTTTCACGAGGTGTATCGGGCTTTTGCATTTTCATGACAACGATGCTTTTACGTCGTCGATATACGACACATTAGCACCAGCTTCATAAAACCGCGAAATCGACTCCCTCGCTGTACACTCGTGCGTTATTACTGTATAGTGGTTATATGGTTTATGGTAGCCAGCTATGAAGCTTGACCATGGGATATCAGCAGGTACTATCCGGGTATCAAGGATATGACAGAAGGGATAATGTCTGGACCAACTGAATAACCAAGGAGTACGTTGTGTCTTCGATGCAGTAAGAATGGAAATGGGGATGAAGATCCTCTAATGTTACAGGATATTTGTAAAAATGATCAGGCAGAGGTTTGTGGGAGGGATGAAATGGATTATAATGACAAGGGAGAGGGACGATGGTAGGGGATGTAGGGGCGAGAATAGTGGTTTACAGGTGGTTTCAATCCTTAATCACCAAGTCGATTCTATTCACTATATATATTTTTAAATGATCTCACACTAATTACTCTCGATCACTTATGCGAGCAAATCTTGTCGATTAGGTATATTGCATCATTATCGCGCACTGTATCCCAGACACAGACAGAGAGAGAGAGGGACAGAGAGGAGAAAAAGAGTGAGAGAGAGAGAGCGAAAAAGAAAAAGTAAGAGCACACTAAGAGATATATCGCCTGTAAAGAAATGAGAAAAAAAATATGAATGCCGGCGGCTTCTCACCGGCGCGACGGTTTGTCCGCTTTAGCGTTCATAACCGCAAACAGATGTAATAATCCTGTGAGCACCAAATCTTTATTGAAACGTACTCTTCTCCCTCCTAATATCCCACCCTTAAATATCACTCTGTTCGAGGTTCACACTAATCCTTCACTGCGATCGAACTCGATATTCCATTAGAGATATATCACATTGGTATCGTTTATATTCTTGTTTATCCGGTTTGTATTTTTTTTTAATCCACGTGGGCCGACGGTACAACTATACAAGCTATGTATCACTTGTCGCTTTTAATCTTTTATATCTTTATCGTCACTGAGCGTAACAGTAGAGATAAAGAGACTCGCACAACCGTACGTAGATAATCGCGCAATACACGAACGGGGGTAGTTCGGCCGTAACGGTCGGCGTTCGGTTTGGAACTGAGCGCGGCTTTTTAGCGGAGACCTCTCCGCCCCCCACCACATGACCCAATCCAAACCCCCACCACTGGTATATGTGTACCCCCACCACAAAGAAAATCCCTCTCTTGTATCCCTACCACTAACCCGTATCCCCACTTCTCGCTACTGATGTCAGTCTCCTCTTTTCTCTCTATCCTCTGTGACGGCCGCCACCGACGCTGCACGCAGCGTCGCGACGGCTGCTGTTTGTCCGGCTTCTAGTACCCAGTACCAACTATATATACATATATTGATCAAAATCTAGAACCAGATACGGGATACTTTGGGTATCTTTGATTGTTTTTAAATTTCATCCCGTACTGCTTCAAGGCTTCCTTATGACTTTTCAATGGCTTACACCAAATACGTGGTTTTGTACTGCCATAATTAGATTTTAGGTGAACGCAGGGCTGACTAAGACTGGTCCCTTCTACTAGTAGACTATTTCTCATTCCCCGGTTGAGCTATCGTCGTATTTATAGAGTCGCCAGATGATTATTAATGACACTGCGGAACGGGTGGAGATCAGTGCTTTTCACGGGTTACGAGATGAACCTCTTTACAAAGTTTCCGTATAATGAACGCTGTTGGGATAATTATTTAATAATTAGAGGTTACACGAATTCTCGTGTTCTACAATAGCACTAGGTTATTCCTAATGATTATAAATGATTAATATATACATAACAATCTATAAGACATCCAACTAATATATCGAAGACAGTTCACAGAAGTATTATACTTCGGGCTGTAACCTAGCAGAGCGTGTACATCGAAGAACCTTCGAGGTTGCACGAGTTGGGAAAGTTTTGGTCCAGGGTCAAGCCCAAGGTATGAGATTGTGCAAGGTCGCGCTTTTGATTCGTCAACCTAACCAGAACGAACAGGATACAAGCATCAATCGTTTATCAAATAATTTTTTTATTTATCATTCTTTTTTTCTCTTCATCTTAGTACCTATGTATCGAAAGTAAGATCAATGCGAATCAGCCATGATAATCTTGTTCACCAAAGCTAAGACAGTTGGCAGCACTGAAAGATTAATTGTGCAGTGAAAGTAAGATTACTAATCAAATCAATTGGACAGGTTATAATTTTTTCGTCGGACAACCGTATTACACAATAAATACAGCTTCTGTCCCGTTGAGTCGATAAGTTTGAAATAACTTTGAAAATAATATCGACAAACATGGCCGCCCCTTATGGTATGTACGTTGTATAGGGTTCTCTCTTACGTTTCTCGGCAACGTTGTCCCCCGGTGTCCCGGGTTCCGATTGCTCGGTTCACTCGCTTACACACACACACACTGGACTTGTTGTGGCTACAACTGGTTTCGCGTTGCACGTCGCTTCTAGGAATAAAGGCCTTAAAGCCTCGACATAGAGCAGCGCGATTATCTTGCCTGGAGAAGGGTAGGAGGGATAAGCAGAACCCTTAGCATGGAATTCGAGCCGACGTAAAGTAACCTTTAGAATAGTAAATAATTTTTTTATATAAAAAATTATCTATAAATAAAAAAAGGACGACCAATCATATGAAACCACGAATATGTAAATAAGAGAATGATAAGGTAACGCTAGATCCCCTATCTCTGTATTGTGAAAGACAATACGCATTATATAGATTTCGAATTGCGTATCTATTTGCAATGGATAATGTTTAAGGTGTGAACCGTGCCTGAATATACTGATTGGAATTCACAACGCAACGCGTAAGGGTATACCAACAGTGTATAAATATGACCGTAAGTCTCGGAAGCGCCTGGAGAAAATAGTTTTATGGATATATATTGCGCCACGAAGCAGTAACCCGAGGTTAATTGTCGATACGTGCCGGTAATAGAATAGATCGATTTCGAAAGGTCACTTATTAAGGTTCCTGCTCGTTTCCCGTCGGAAGGATATTACCCCAGGAACCTTCTGCGCGACCACCAAGAAGTACGTAAAGCTTCTGGACTGTAGATAGCACATAGTTGCGTCGTTGAATCGTGACGAGCATAAAAAGGCCATCCACAAGTGTCTAGACACCGATGGACAAGACCATACAGGCAGTTTCCATCGCTTAGATTTATCTGCCAAGAAAATAAGAGTCGGTACTTGAAACACCCTGTATAAAACCAGGATCATCGGCCGACCTGTCTCAAGGTTAAGGAAGCCACAGAGGTTCCAGCTGAGCTCAGTAGCCAGGCAGAATGGCCAAACCGGACTAGGAATACAAGGCTGCCAGGTAAGTCTGACAGTCAGTGAAAAAAAAAATATATGTATACATACATGAAAGGTAGGTAGGAAAACATAATTGAGGAAGTCAGTAAGTCAATTGAATGTACATATTTAAGTATGGAGTGCTATAAAAAGAATGACAGAATAAGATCGTATGCTAAAGAGACGATTTTACGTAATTTGTAAGAAACACGTAAACGAGTGAATCTATGTAACGTGAAACTTTGGGCAAACCATAAAATACCCTGTTACGGCAAATCGCGCATTTAGAATGCGACTTAATTATGCTGGCAGTTTACGATAACGAGCCTGCGTTATTATACGCCTCTGGGCCACCGTCAATGTTTCCTGACTCATCCAACAAAATACGACGATGGTGGCTGCTGTGTCTATCCCATTCAAGTAGCGTCGTCGTAAAGGCCCCAACGAAGTTGTCTCCACAGTGATACTTTCACGTTCTGAACACGAACGCGCGACGCTTGTTGCCGGCAGGCTATTTACGAGTGGGCGCCTATATAAATTATGCATTGGCTATTCCGGTTGCGCAGGTCAGTTCGTGATTGTTGAGAAAGTATAAGAAGACGCCTTCTCATTGGGACTGCATTGTCTTGGAAGAATCGGATGATGCGATTTCT
>JARQST010000558.1:302758-313849 GCA_030142225.1 Pachycephus smyrnensis | reverse complement strand
GATTGTTGAGAAAGTATAAGAAGACGCCTTCTCATTGGGACTGCATTGTCTTGGAAGAATCGGATGATGCGATTTCTATGTAGACGTATATGAATATACTACATATATGCATCTGGTATAGATATACAGAGTGTTTCAATTTAACGTGCACTCGAGACTTTAACCCAGGACTGAGATAGATAATACAATTGGACACGTTAAGTGAAACACCCTGTATATATTGTCCATGCTTTGGAGGGTTACCGGTGATTACAGTTACAGCAATGATTACACAGCGACAGCCGTCCAGCCGGATCGTGAACGACGTCGAGCGTCTCGACGCTCGTTAATTCCCGATTGCGGTTGCGCGCATGCCTGAAAGAGCGCGAATTCTGAGATTTCACGACATCCAGGACTCTCGGTCGTTCTCGCGACTTGCGAATGGAACGTGACCCCGAGCTTGGGTCGTTTTATATATCCTCGAACGGAGACGCCAAGCGGCATTCAGCGTCCCCTTTCAGAAGCGTCGCGGTCCGAGGAACGACGCCCGTACCCTCCTCTCAGTCTCCATTCCAACAGAAAAGCATTGCGTTAAAAGCGACCTGATTTCTGAAGGATATTCACACGATCAAGGGATGCTGCGTACAAAAACAGAGACATGAAAAAAAAAACGGCGAAAGGCAGATGAGATAAGCAGAGAAGCAAATGAGCTTCTATCAAAGATACGGAATTTTTTGTAAGGTTAAGGTGCATCCACATTATACACCAAGAGACACTGTTCCGCATCTTATTCCCTCCTACGAGATTAATAACCACCCTTATATATATACATATATATATATATATGTATGAAAAGATTCTATACAGCATCCAAATACATCCATAAATGATACACAGTATTATTACGTACAGAGTATATACAGTCGTACGAGAGCTCGCGCAACCTCTGAGAATAATGGTCGTCTCGCACGTGGACCCTAATAATAGACCAGGATCGTAGGACACGGCCCCGCACTCATGGGATAAGACAAAAGAGACAATGGTGCTGGCAGCGAAGCATCTGAGACCGAGCGAAGTTAGAATAGAGCATCGAGGCGCTTTTAATTTAATGCACGCCCAGCGGCGTCTTCGCACGTTCACCTTCGACTGTTGACTGTTGATTGAGTCGCGGCGGAGACGACGGAGGTATCTTCATCTAGTATACCCAGTGAAAAGGAGTGGGGTGAAAAGACATTATAAACTAAGAGAGTGGGGGGTTGGGATTGGCCAATAGGAAGACAGGTATAGACTAGATGGTAGGGGGACTTTATGTTACGCTACGAACTATAAACACTATGACACGCATGCTGATGTCCAGCATCAGCTGTCCGTTATCGCGTCGCGACGCTACATGCGCGCCCGTCGGCACTGTCGTCGTTTCTAAAACGCGATAAAGATCGTTTTCAAATACAACTGCGACGACCGTGACGAGCGCGACGACGTGGCTCCGTAAGAATCGTTTGACGGTTGCCAAAATGTTGGGTACGATTCGAAAGTGTATATACTTCGTAGTTCCTTGATCGGCCACCAGAGCGATCCGACGAAATGACTCGGCTGTTATTTTCCGTTTATTTTGTCTCTCAATAATTTATGTACATAGGAATTGAATATTTGAGGTCAGGGTCGTGATAGAATTATAGAGCATCGTGACTATATCCACTACGAGTTTGTTTTTTTATTGAAAGAGACACAGTTACTCGTTATCGGTTAGAATGCAAATGGCCGCTCGATGTCGTATATATACGAATCTCTCTACGCTCGATTAAGGGAATAGAGTTTGTTTCACGTTGCGAATTGAAAATACGAAACGGGCAGGAATACCAAGTATCCTATATCGATGCAGAAGAGCCATGAGAAATCCAGCTAGTCCCTGTGTTATAAATATTCTTGAATTCCTGTCCGCGAGCTGCCGTTGCCATCAGTTTCTTTTCTGTCGGCCATGTTTATTTTTGACTGGACACGAACGAGCGGAAACCATTGACGCGATGTGTCTAAAACCTTCCGGAAATGACTCAGTGGAATTATAAGAGATGTACATCAATCTTCACTTGAGAACTCCGGTATTGGTCAGGATTACGAGAGGAAGCTGAAGATCCGTTTTCATGGACCGAGAAAAGAAACGCTACGAATAAATTGGCCAGGCGCTTAGGAACCGCCCAAATCAATTTATTGGACTACAGAACTACTAGTGGAAATCCCACAGTTATTTATAATGACGGTCGACCTGGTCGCGCTGAGTTACTTTATCACATCGTCCGGTGTTTCCGGGTATCTGACTTGGACGCAATCGCTTCGTGAAAACTGATTTAGAAACGACCACTTTTCGAAAGATGCCAACCTATATACATATATATAAAATAAACATTGAATAAGCACGCTGCATATTTCTTTTTCTAGCTGGGCGTTAGCGGCAGCGTTTATCGCTAGAGGCGATTCGTATAACGGTATTATTATTCGCCGATCATCAGGGGCCGTTAAACCGCCATTTATTTATCCCGTTGAAGCCTACCGGCTGGCAGTATGCTTGGACCGTATAACAGAGATCAGAAACTATACAGTTAACGGAGAAAGTCCTTTGCTATCGTCAATATAACAGCATTGCCAACTAGTACTACGTTACATGTATATACCACTAGTACAAGAAAGATAGCTCCTAATCATAGCCTTAATGGCTACCAACCACACAGCTATAAAACAAGGCCAGATAAACCAAACTGTACTGAAACGACTGAGTAGAATGATCCTGAGAATCGGCAATAACAGTTTCGAAGAAAAAAATCAACCCTTATTCGCGTAAGCAGCGATCCAGAAATTGTTACACATATCACGAGCGATAAAACTGATAATGCGTATCCGGTTGGTTTATCGGGGGGAGAGGGGGGGATCTGCAAAATAGTCGCAGATCGTCGGCGTTGAGATCTATGGGGTTGAGGACTGTTAGGGGGTGGATGGGAGGTTTTTGGGTTGGGTTAGCAAAAACCAACCGCTAATGACTAGACAATGACTGCCGGTGTGGGAGCTGTTAATGATGCGGCTTTGTGGTGTTGAATTCAGGGCTCTTGCCAAAAGAGGGAGTGAGACGGTATCATTGGGTGGAGAGTGAGGGGGAGGAGGCAGTAGCTGGTGGAGATGCCAAGATAGAGGCTGTGTGTATTAATGGGAGAACGCAGGGGGGTGGTTATGGCGTGGAAGAGAGGTATGGTGATAGGGGGTAGATTTGTCCTCGGTAAAAGGGCGTTATCATACTTCCACGCAATAACACTCGCACACTGGCTGACGTAAACGGGCGTCCCGACGGCCCGACGTAAACGGCTTATCTGGTTGGCGATGTTTAAATACATACAACCCCCCCCCCCCGTAACCTTTAAAACTGACAATAGAGTCCACCCCTTTTACTTCCTGTGTGTACCTATATGCACGTGGTGGTTCAGAGGAATTTTGTTGTCTAGTAGAAAAATAATCTACCCCTTTCGCGGTCTTGTCATTTCGATAGAAAATTATCGCTGGTCAGTTCGACGAGCACGTCATTCTTGTACGTTAGGTATGTGACGAGGGGTGAGTTGTGAAATTGAAAAAAAGAATAATCAAAAGCCACCCTTGTTGGTGGTGTATATAGAGTGTCTGGGGACTCGTACGAAAATTGCGAAACTGTACTGTGGCTTATACAGAGTACGAAATATTATTTTTGTTTAATCTACATCACCCTCTTACCTGACCAGAATATGACAACCCCCGTGTGCTTAGTACTTTTTCAGTTTCTCTTGTCGACGGCATAGAGGCACGAAATTCGATATTTACGAAGCACCCGGTAGACAGGTGAAATGAGAATAAAAGTACGAATACGTGAGTACGAGCACTGTAGGTAAAGTAGGGGATGGGGGGTTGAAGTTTGAAGGAAAAAAAAAGTATGAAAAAAGAGGGTTTAGAATGGAAGACAAAGGGCATACAATTTAACCTGAAAAGTAACAGAAGGCTACAGCAGACACGAATGGAGTAAAATAAAATTTTCCTCTACACAAGCAGGCTGTGTTCGACTTTGTAACAAGAAATTATGAATTTATCGATAAAATCAAGAGCGTGAGTGTACAGAGCGAACACACCGATGGAATATTAATGATTTCTGCGAATTCACTAAATTAGCCAAACTCCCACGCTTATAACTTACCTAGCTACCCGTGACAATTTTCAACCAACGTTCCATTACCGATTGCAGTATTTTTGCAAAATTCCTAACCTGCAAGTTTAAACGACTTCCGGTAGCGTACCAGCCGTTGACATTATTCATCCAGTGCACAGCAACGTTCGCCTATGCACGTCGTATACCTACTCGCAACAGGTGTACTTGATTCGAGCCTCTTTACGACGAGTCCGTACATACGCTTTCCACCCTAGAGAGAGAAATTTCTCCATGAACACGTAAAGCCAACGTCCCAGCAGCAGGCAAGAATTTTCCCTAGAAAAATGAACGCGACGAAAGTTATACAGCAGCACGCCCGTGTATTTAGGACTGTGCGATTTGTAGATAGAGAATTTTCATTTTTGTACTCTGGCACGTTCCATTACTCAAAAGAGCCACAACAATCAAGGGGATAAAAACGATTTCGGCTGTATCCAGTGAAATGTCCCTCGAACTAGCCAGACCACACGAGTACCTTTGAATGAGAATATATATATATATCTACACACGGGAAGCTGCCAGTCAGCACTATACAAGTCGTATACGTTGCGCAGAGCAGCAAAAGCCAAGTCAAGCCAGAGTATACACGATTGGCATCATCGTACGTATACGGGGTCTGGAAATATGTGGTAGGCTACAGGGTAGAAAGTAAAGGGGGATGGAAGAGGTATAGAAGCAGATATATAGTATAGAGGGTGGGTATCGATTCCGTGGCGAAATTCCCGGGCGCGGATTAACGTTCTCGGAATAGCGCATAGATCAGACGTATTCTTATGTTAAATGGATAGGCGGCGGCCGCGCGTTCTCGCCTCGCTATCAACCCCCGTGGCGTCCCGACGCCCTTGCATTGTGTCCCTGATTTACGGACCAATTAATTAGCCCCGAGATGGGGATATTCGGTCGGCGTATCCAAACCTACGTATATACGTATGTGTGTGGACCTTCGCGCCCGCGACTCTAGCACCCTTATCAATGCCACACACCCCTTCCAGCCAATTAAGCCTGAAGATATTCCCTATGAAATTTCATCCCTTAACCACGTACGAGGACGAGCATGTATCCGATGGCCAAGATCCTCGAGACAAGATAGTCGAGGTCTTCAATGACGATTTTTCTAAGGGTGAAGATTAGGGGGGTGAGAAAAAATCTGAGTAAAAAATAATGTAAGGGGTGGTATATACCAAGTATATAGAGTGTGGCAGGGTCTCGCGTTAACCATTATGGATGACAGTGTCAGCGACAGACTGGTTTCCAGCCAGACAAGCGCGGTATCATCGGCGGGGGGGGGGACCGGGGGGGGGGGGGTGCACAGTGCAGGAGACACGAAATAATTCATCCCCTAGTATTCGAGGGGTGCGTTCCATGGCTGCCGGGTCGGTCAAAGCCACAGCAGTGCCAAAGCCGTGCCTCTTGGTGCGGCCATTCCGCGTAGGAAACACATCGACCACGCGATTAGTCCGTTTTCGCGAGAGCTAAGTAGTGCGAAAGTAATAATGACGTAATAAACGTGGGAGGAGGGAAAAGGAGGAAAATAAACAAGAAAACGAAGGAAAAAGCGGGAAAAAAATTCGAAAATCTCGAGGGGTGGAAAATGCGCAAAAGTCATCTTGGACAGTTGCCACGCGTATAAGGTCCAAGAAATCGCAAATAGGAACAAGGACGCGAAATCCCTGGTAAAACGTTATCGCGATGGCGACGAGTATTCCCATGCGAATTTGACCCAGATCCCAGTTTCCAGGGTCTCCGTACTATACGGACACCCAGGTTATCCCAGGACTACCAGAAGAGGATACCCAACAGAGCCTAACCCGTACTCTGTACTTAAGCAGATTAACCATTAGGCCACTAGACCTAACCTAACCTTGTTGACCAAGAGAAAACACAACGATCACTTCAGTAGGGATGTTCCTAGCATTTCTAACGCATCCACAACACTACATACAGGGTGTCCCATCTAACGAGTCAAACAGGGTTGTGGCTTCGCCCGAGCAAAGTGACGCCCGTGCTTTCCCACTATTCGGGAGATTTTCATTCGATTAATAGGAAATGTCACTGAACTCCCACCCTTATTAAACTATAAGAGTACCGAATAATACAGACAAATGGGCGTGACTTAGGTCGGGCGAAGCCACAATCCGATTCGTTAGACGAGACACCCTGTATACAGCCTGAATTAATGTCGAAAATTTTTCAACAATCAATACCCGTCGATACCATCATAAAAATTATACCAAAAATTTCTTCTTTGACTCCTCGGGTAATGGCCCGGGCAAAAAGAAAGTTTCTAACCTCAAAAAAAAAGAAAAATGTCGCGTCTCATCCACTAATAGACAGCGAACGATTTTCACGCTAAGTATACAGATCCATTAGGCGCTAGACCAGAGTTCTGTATAGGAGATAAAGGAATAATCGATGTAACGGGTGGTGACGTTATATCGCTATATACTGTACGTACGCGAGCACAGTGGCTAGCAGTAACTAGCAACCAGCTACCATCCAGGATGATTATTAATCAAGCGCAGGTTGCGCGTGCTACTGTCACCGCGGGTACGCGAAAACGCGGCTACGCGGAATACGCCGAGGGTGCTTGCCAAGCCTGACTAATCGTTTTGTCATTACGGATTAATATACCCACGATGCGGCTCCGTCGTTAGCGAGTTTTATTACGCATTCCTCTGTCCGTATACACCGGGTGTTATCGAAGAAAAAAAGAAACAGTACCCACGCGGGATAAAATCAAGCAAAGGAAAAGGAGTGAAAAGAATAATAATAATAATCCAAGGAAAAATGTTGATCTACGTGCTATTTTTTTCTCCCGTATCAAACCGTGTTTCTAACGCGAGGCAAAGAGGCAGTAGGGCTCAAACGTAAAAATGTGTTGTACGTGGAGGAGGAAGAAGGATGGGAAATAAAGAGTGAAGAACGAAGAGTAATACTCGGTGAACAATCCGAGACCCTCGGTTGGGATTTTGCCGCAGTTTAGTATCCCTGTAAACCTGGAAATCCTGGCTGGTGGCTTATCCGCCATCCTCTCGACTAATGCAGCAATAAACATGCATCTACATAAAACATGGCTGGTATATATAAAGCGTACGCTAGACAATCTCTCTTGAGTTTCTATATAGGTTGTGTGGAGTCTTGGTGGTGTTGGTATACTGTATATATATACGTATGCGAATAGACAGAATTGCGTGAGAATGTTGAGGGAAGTTGAATTACACTGAAAAATAAATATGGTTGATATATTGGGTATTGTAGGTTAAATATATACATATTAATTATATAGGAGTATAACTATATTTTTAATTAGTCACGATAATATTGAACCTTTTTCTTCTGAAATTCCTGCAGGAGACTCGGTTCTTGTGTTAGTCTACTCGAAAGTCTCAAAAAAATTTTGACTCTGCCTCTTGTTGAAGATCAAGAGAAACGACTGCAGTGCAATCCGTGTAAGTAGTAAAGAACAAGCTAAGTATACCTGTCGGGGTAATTTCATGTCTTTAACAAGTACTGTTAATGCTCGTAATAATAGTGGAAATGCAGTGGTGGCTTGGAGCTGGGAAAATGAAAAAAGAATTCAGAAAACCAAATACGTAGTAACTGTCTGTACTAGGATGAAGAAAAGAAGAAAGTAAAATTGAAAACAGCTATAGTGAGTAAGAGTAAACAAAGAAAAAGAAGAGATTTTTCCTCAGACTCAAATCTCGACTAAGAGGATTGACTCAGCTGTCTAAGAAGATGGCCGCTTCGGAGAATTCAAAACTGGACCATTCTATGTGTATATATATATAGATTAAGGTAACAAAGTATTATTGATACCAAGATAGAAAGTAGGTAGAAGGTAGAAAAAAAAAGGTTTAGAACTTCTTCCTTTGCTGAGTTATCCAGGAGAGTCTTCTTTCCGGCAGTCTGCTTTTCGTGAATTACCAGGAACCTTAAGTACCTAGAAGGGTAGGTGGGTAGGTAGGTAGATTGGGGGGTAGGTTGGTAGGTTGGTAGGTAGACACGCGCTTATTTTAAAAGATTGTCTCTTCTACTCCGAGAGTCCTTCAATCTCGGGATGGACTTCACTTCCGTCTCGCGGACTCAGAGTTTTCAGTTTTCATCGTCGGTTTCCGGTTTCCGGACGGCAATCGCAAGTCCCCCCCCCTCCCAGTTTCACTGGAGCAACCTTCTCTTTTTTCTGCCTTCTCTCTCTTTCTCTAAGGAGAATACGAGACTGCTACGATATTTCTTCTTACCTACAAAATGGCCGGCTACTACCTATACCTTATAACCATCTAACCTAACCTATATACTACTCCCAAGAGTTTCGCGCACGATTTGACCGACTATTAAGCGACAAACGTTACTTTTTTCCCTTCATTTTCCCTTATTCGTGCTTTATTCTCCCTGTCGAGCTTTTCTCTGCTTTTTACAACGGTAAACGACCTCCTGTTACCGACAACCGTGTAATTCAAGATCTACCCTTGCAGGATGTTCACTGTTCTGGAATAAAGAATATTACGAATTTTTCTAGGCTGATTGTTAAGCAGCAGACTTTTACTTTTTCTCTCCATTTTTTAAATCCCGACACGTGACTCCCTTGATGACAGTCAAGAAGACTGCGTTTGACGTCTAACATCATTTCCGTTTCAAGGGGCCATCTACTTATGCGTTACAGTGTAAAGAAGTCCCCTGATCCTGAAACTGAAGTATAGTATAAACTATAGTAGACTCGACTAGAGATACTAAAGGATACCAATACTCTTGTTATCTGTGTATTATATATCCCAGGATAGAGTCGCTCCAGGAGTCGGCGCGTTCTCTGTTCACTAGGTACCAGTAAGAGAAGCCAGGAAGACCGGAATCCCAAGGAAACATATGCTTGGGGTCCGGGCAGTAAATAGCGAGGAAAATCTCGCGGTATTTTTCCGACGCAAACAGGAAGCAGTTCGACGCTTTACGATCAACCCCTCGCGCCCCTCTACGCTCCTTCCTTTTAACCTCCCCCCTACAATACCTACCCCAACCCCCTCACGCTCCCACGGCACAGCGCGAAATCGAAACGTGTCCTCGGATTCGACCGGATTTGTGTGCCGTATTACGTGTACCATGTCACCCCTGGATGGGCCCTGAGCCTTGGTCTTCTTTATCTTATCCTCTGGAGGGAAATTTCTCTACCCTTTCAACGTCTACAACCCCTTAACACCCGCAACGTATTGACACGACACTAGATTTGGTAAAACCACCCCATAGCCATTCATGCCGAACCAACCGAATAACGAGAAACAAAAGTAATGAAATCGACGAGACGTTGTAAGGGATGAAAATTGAAATACTTAAAACAACCCCAAGCTAGAAGGAAACTATACCCTAACGCTCTTTATATCCTAAGTAATAGCTATACCCAGTCTTGGACTATAAATATTTCTTTCTACGACATTTCCAAAGGGTTGGGCTAACTCTAGCGACTCCATTGGGGACGCAAAATGTTGGGGGTTGGAGGTGGGGATGAAACGGCTACGAAATACGAGGCTGTAGAATTAATCTAGCGAAAAGCTTAACCAACGTCCGGTATATATCCAGTGTCGAGATAGTTAGGGACGGGCCAGGAAGTACACACTCCGGGAGGAACACCTGTGCTCGCAACCCTTAACGAGATTGGATTTAACTTGGTCCATGGAAATGGCCATGAGTCCTCCAGCACTAAAGATATCTAATGTGTACTACAATCTGTGTTTCCACGAAAGATTAGTCCTAATCTTTCCATCGACTAAACAACCCTATTCATTCGTCATAAGACTTCGGATATATACGGGGTGAGATAAATGAATTGGCATTGACGCCATTTACGAATCTAGCCCAAGGGAAGGTACGAGGAACGCAAATAAAAAAAAAATGATTAAACGCGACACGCGCGGAAATTTTCGTCTGATTTCACACGGCGCAATTAAGGTTGGTCAGCCTGGCAACAGCTGCCACCCCATTTCCATGAAATATTTCAAGTTTTCACGAGCATATTTATAGAGGCGTGTAGGTCGAAAACTCCGCAAGCAGTGTCGCAAGCGCACTGCTCCTTCCCTCTGCGCACTAACCCGGCCCCAGTACTTCCGGTCGAGAATGTGCTCATCGTAACGTATTTTCAATGTGGCATTGAACATCTTCCAGAAGACGTTCTCAAAGTCGCCGTCAGCTACCCGGTTCTCTAGACGAAAAATTCGAACTTTTACGTATGTAGATAAGTATTAAGTATCGATATGACCTTTGACCTATGAGCCTTGTACCTAAGTAGAAATATTTTAAAAAATTTTTAAATACATATATATATATATATATTCAGGTAGACAGACAGGTAGATAACTATAGTATCGTGCCACGAAGAGTCGAAGATTCCAGAAGAACATTATTTCTGGTAAAAACTCGGTGACCCGTGCCTGCCAAGTCAACGGCAGCCGAGGAGTTACCCTTACCCCACTTTATTCTTTTTCCACCCTCCATGGAATCCTCACCCCATTCTACTCCGTCTTGCCGAATCCCGTCCCATCAACTCTATATACTACTCTCTATATCCAACAAGAGCCAATGGGGAGGCGGGGGACTCTCTCTCTCTCTCTCGATCTTCGGTTATACCCAGTGTGCGACTTATCGCTTTTTCCTCACAATTTTTTCCCGTTTCGTGGATTCCCACCGTGGCGTGAGTCGAGCCAACCTTTCGGCAACCTTTTCGTAACAGGGAGTCACAGTCACTCTCTCGCTCCTGACTCTGTCGCTGACGGGACTCCAGCACGGCCGATTAACCTGATACCGAGTTACGGGCCAAAAAATTGCCGCACGACTTGAACGGGCAGAAACTGGTATATAAAGTGCATAACACAGACCGCGTATAAGTATATATTATAGAGGGTGACTCTTAT
>JARQST010000558.1:278372-302658 GCA_030142225.1 Pachycephus smyrnensis | reverse complement strand
TGAACGGGCAGAAACTGGTATATAAAGTGCATAACACAGACCGCGTATAAGTATATATTATAGAGGGTGACTCTTATGCATATATATAGTAGAAAACTAAAAAAGTATTCTAACTCAATTCTCGGAATTCGAATATGGCGAGGATCCGCACCGTTAGTGAAATAGCAAATGATTTTCAGCCCTTAGCAAAGGGGACTCCCTTATATTATTATTATTATTATTTTACATAAAAACTCGTTACGTCGTAGCAAAGCTCTCTGTCCTCGTCTCTCTTTCATCTTTCTGACCGATGCCGACTTTGACTTTTACTCGAGTGACTCTGTCGCGGGAGAGTCCCTCTTGGGCTGACTAATGACCTTAAGAAATCGGCATTCCCTTACCAGGAGATTTCAATCTTCGGTATACATAAAGAAGAAACCCTGCAAGGAGGGAGGGACGAAGATTTAGGAAAAAGATAAGACGAACAAGGACGCTGAACGATTTTCAATTTTCACTAAGGAACTGCCGGCTCATGCAAATTTACTGGGTTTTTTCTCGACACAGACGAACGTATAAGGTGGTGCCGGGTTTTCTTTTTAGTGGGGTGGAACGTGTAAAAGGGATGCAAAGGGGTAAAAAGGTAGGTGGTATAGGAGGGGTGGGGTTGGTAGTTTCTGAAGGTGTAGTCAAGGAAGCGAAAGGAGGTGGCAGAGGGGGTTGCGGCTGGTTCCAGGAGACCCGACGGGTAGCCCTATTGAATAATTCAACAGCTCAAAACGCTCTTAATACAGCTCGTTACGCCGTGGGCGATAGAATTGATTTAAAATTAATGGAACTAATTATTCCGTCGTTCTAGGAAAAGTCGAATACGGTGAAATGGCGACCCCCCCCCCCCCTCCCACCACAATAACACAGCAGGAATACCTTCTTTACGGGCAAAAACGAAACGGCCCATCGACGCTAATTATTTCTGACCGAATTTCGCCAATTGAAAATACTCCCTGCGCATGCGTAGATCCACAATAAATAACCACGATATATCCACCTGTACATTAACGAGCAATAATGGCCTTGCTGTTTATAATGCAATAGCATTAATTTACAATAGTATTTCGGAGAACCATTTTTGCTCCCCACTGTACGTGAGGTACAGATCCGTTCAAAGAGAATCGCGAAAAATTATAAACGGCCATCGTGAATGTAATTCGAAAGAAATTTTTTTATTCAAAATTAATCAGCCTTGTCGGTACATGAAATTTGACTGTTTGAAAATGAATCACCCTGTACAGTATATCGGAGGTTAGTGCTTCGTAGGTGCTTCTAAAATCGATCCCTCGACGCTCTACGTATAACTAGTTGAAAAAAAAAATTTAACGAAATCCTCACGAACCCGGGAACTGACGGCGCGCTGTCATTAAGGCGGTATTAATTAACGTCGGCTTTGTCAGTTAATGCACAGGAGTGCATAGGGAGCAAAGAGAGCCGCCATTAACCGACGAGTATTACAACAACGACGTTCCGATGGAACCAGGGCTGACACGCTACACGCTGCTCGAATTACATGCGCCACTTCTGCTATATGCATATCTCACGTGCACGTATACCTGGCTGTGCGTCTGCACGGCCATTGCCGTAATTAGAACAAATAAATACTTGAAATTAGCAACAGGCCAGGAGCGACGGAGAATACGGCGTCGGTTCGAAGCGGAAACCGTCAAGCATCAGTGAGTAATATTTGATCGAGTGTTTGACATGACTTTACTTTTATTCGTTTCCGGTCTGTTATCGACCAATAGGGATAATGAAGCGACGTGCGGGCACGATGTGGTATACGGTGCGAGAGTTTTTAGTAATGGAATTAAAAAAATAAATTCATATTCGTCGATATCGTATTTTAGTTAAGTCACACGCAAATGGCTGGAGGCAATAATTAAATTACGATTTATTCAATGGGCAACGTGACGTGGATTACATTATTATAAAAGATCATCGAACTATCCACAGTGATTTTGTCATTAAACATTTACTGTCAATGGATTCGGTTAATCAATGATTTATGCATGCCATATAACCTGATATGTGCTAAACAAGAGGATGCACAACACGGCTCGACGGTGCATAACTAAAACAGCTATTCGTAGCGACAGATTGGAGTCGATGTGTGTTGGATCAAGTCATTTTTATCACGGAACTCTTGGACGTGCGAAACATTCAAATTTTGTACTCGGTATCGAATTAAAATGACGGACTCGTGTTTATACTTGTGAAAATGCGATATTTTCAAACCTAAAATTTATCATGACTCGGTTAAGGTATTTGTTGGGATCGTTAATAATGTCGATACTAATATATTTTTTGGATTCAAAAATTTTGATCATTATATTTTTCGAAAGTGGTTTATAGCTATCGCTAGAAAAGCATGATAGTCGCTGCGTTGTATTCGGCTATCTCCCGCAGACTGACCGGCTGGTAATCCATAATCAGTGGGCCGTGTATGTACGTACCTACACCTAGCTACAGTTCAAATAGATATTTTCGTGATGACAAACGAATGACCATGCCAAAAAAAACGTTCTTAATGGATTGTCCAATCATCAACCTATAAATCAGATACAAATGAATAAATATGAAGAATGCCTTAAAAAATGCGTAAAACTGTATCCAGCACAGTGTCAAATACTTAATCAACTAGACAGCAAGTGAAATGCCGAAGGTAACTAACACGTTTAAAGTTTGACCCCGATGACCTATTCTAAAGTTATACACGCAGTCAGCGACATGGCTGAAAAATTTTCAAAGATTTTTGACGCCTCTTCGGCAAAGGTTAGTGACGTTTGAGGCAGGGATGCTATAAGCACGTGAGCGCCTATCACTCAATGGCAAGAGCCGTGAGGCGTCCCAAACTGCGATCTAACCGTTTGGGACATGAGCCGTTCATGCGCCAAGACGACAACCGACGCTACCGAATAGACGTCCACGGCGTCGGTATCGCAAGGTCTCAAGTCCTCTTGCAACAGTACAATTCAACTGGTCCCTCTGATACCAGAACGACCGGCGCCCTGTCTTCCGGAACAAACGAGCGACTGAGAATTCTAAGGGCCAAACTCGACGGTATTAAGGTTGGAAGCCTGCCAGAAGCAAATAATGTATGTCCGTATGACAGGGCGCTTTGTAACGCGCGCTTGTTTCACGAAATATTTGTGTGAGTGGAACGCCCAGTGTCTATACCTACAGTAAACCCGTATTAGTACAGATGCGCGTGCACAACGTAACTACGCGATTCGTTCAGTCGAAACGTACCTATATGAGAATTTTGATAAAGATTAAATATCCGAACTCTTAATAATTAATCAATTTCGAATCGAAGTGACACGCGTCTAAGCGGCCATCTTGTATTAGCGTTAATTCGTCTTCTCCTCGCATAGCGGCGCTCGTGTCGTCTGAAGCCTCCACTTGCTAGTACACTATTTTTTTTTTATTCTTTCTCTACTCCCCTATTACTTTCCACGCGAACTCGGCCGGTTTTACAAAAAGGGAGGAAAGAGGGCAAAAAAGAATTTCGATGCTAAAGCGGGAGAGCGAAACCATTTCCTGAAGGAGACGATGAGAAACTCCAAGAGATATTACACGAGTTCACTAAACGCGCTCTGGCTTAGGCAAATGTAACGACACTTTCGGTTCTTGTGGAATGAAGGGACTGTACTAACCTGTCTGGACCTTTTAGGTCAGGTACCTGACCTAACTTTAAGTACACCCTGTGTCTACCTGTCTATCTATATTTAGCTATCTACTGTAATTCCTGCCCTAGTCATAGATATATACACACATAGTTCTAGGTCTAGCTAACGGCTCCCAACTACGTATACATATATATATAGTCTTGGCACTTCCGGTTCCTCAGCCTTCTCTCCTCCCATTTCTCTGGCTCTCCATGTCTACGGACGTCTGTCGCAATCCCGCGCTTGCTCCGGACAAGGAAATTTGAAATTCTATTAGGGCATTTGACACCCGATAGCGACGTACAGCGCCGAGGTGCCTAGCGTACCCGGACGCGACGAGGAACTTCCACTAGGTGTTACTAAAGACTTAAGTTCAGAAACTATGCTAAGACTCGGGCTCTTCCCCGACGACATCGTCGGGAACCTCTGTGACGTTTCTCATAAGCGATAAGTTTATAATGAAAACTCTCTACTACCCACCCCTGTGGTAGCCTTGCGTGTCTAGCTGAACGACACAAAAGAGACTCGCAGCAGAGTGGGTGGGTGGTACGATAGGGTGGTGGGGGATGATGGTTGATAGAGCAGTGACACAGATCTTCAAAAGAGCATCCAGGGATGCTGTACCTATTGGTAGAAACAATGGAGGGGAGATCGGCGGTGGGTAGGAGGAAGGGGGTATAATAGGAAGTGATGGAATACAATAGACATACAATGGTAGTACTCGAATGGAAATAAGGGTTGTTTAACAGTATTTCAGATGGCACGGCAATAATGGCGCGAACTCGTTGCCCAGTTTAATTAAACCTAAGGCAAATTAATGAAGGCGTATCTGTATTAAACATGCGTATGATAAATGACCTTTGTGTATATATATATACACGTGAACAGATACGTGTATAAATTGAGTATGCGGGAAATGAGGGGTTCCACGTGAAACTGACCATCACGCGTCATCAACCACCATCCACTCGCGCAACCCTTATAACAACCCCCCGAACGTTACGGACAATTAGCGGGCACTTTTTCCCAGCCAACGAGAGGAAGAGCCCAGCAGCCTCCTGGTTGGTGGGCTTAAGGGGTGCTTTCGAGATTCTCGTTATTTTTTATTATCAGAGGATAATTAATACCTATCAAACGGTCTCCATCAGATCCAGCTGACTCCGCGTATCGCGTCCAGGGTCATTTTCGATTTTTACCAACCCTTACACCGTATAGATAGTTACCGCCAAACGATGATATAGTTCACCCCCCGCAAATATCTCGAAACTTTTTATCATCCCCCTCATTCTTCCACTGTCTCCTCGAGGAGTCTATAGGGGTGTGAGTATTCAGCACGTGGGTACCGGACGATCGATTTGTCCCCAGGAAGACACCCTAGGGGGGGGGGGGGGGAGGGGGGTTAGTCGACTTCCACCAGGATACGTAGGGGTAGGACGCTAGTTATAGGGGTAGGGTAAAAAAGAATCGGCCCGCTAAATTGTCTGCACGGCGGACTCACCCCTTTTGTTCCGCCCCAAGCTTTCAATTAATTCCGCGCCTTCGTGCGTCGTTAAAATCCAAACGTCGCCGCTTGGCACGACGACGCCCGACGTCGGGCTGGAAAAAGGAATCGCGTGGCCTAACGTACCCCGTCCCTGATCTGTTGTTTCCCTCCTAAGTCAATTTACTGTCTTTGCCCTTTCACCCTAGCCAGATGCTTTTTATTTTTTCTCTCTACCTCCATTCCTCCTTCCACCCTTCTTCGTCCCTTGTTCCACTATTCTTTGTATATGGGTACGTGCCTGCACGCGACTGATGCGGCTATACACTGTCACGTGTAAATCGTGCCTAATCTTGCAAAGCCAGAGAGCAAACAAGGCACGAGAACTCGTAGCGTGCCAAGAGGCTCGACTGCACCGACGGCAACGTAGAAGTCAGTGATAAAGGTGGAGCTGCAGGGGGAGGGTTGCCATCTTGGGGTGCAATGGAACAAAGAGCGAGTGAGAGAGAAGGGGATGGAAATGATTGGAAAAAAAACGGGGATGCGTAAAATCGGCTGTAAAATCGTCTGCCTCGTTACAGCGTGGCGATGGTGGCGCCGTCAGCGCCTTCTTCCCGTAGGAGCTTTTTACGACGCAAGGATTTTTAGTACCGCGGAGGGTGGGATTGGGGGGAGGGATAGAGGGTAGCATAAAAGAACTTGATACACGTCTGTAATAAGTAGCTGCTAGGAAATGGAGACTCACGGATAAGGGATGCTAACATCCCTTGTCTGGCTCTGATTCACTCGTTCCACTTAGCTTCCTATTCTCGTTACATACTACTACTACTACCACCGTTACCTATGCTAGGGGTAGGTTTTCTAGTAAGAAGGGTAAATTTCGTTGGGTTAATCAGAAGGCGCCGTATCTCCTCGCATGATTAAACTGCGGGGTAGTAAATCATCAATTACGTTCTCGTTAGGATAAGTACGAGACCCGAACCCTCCTTTTCTTCAATACCCACCCCTACGTCTAGGGCCTTTCGGACCTGCTCCACTGGAAAGATAACGGAATCCATTGCGCTTTCCTTCCCTCGGTTTTCTCTTCTTTTCTCACCTTTGTCCCTCGATTAAATTTTACGAAATTCTCCCTTAAGGGCGACTGCCGTTAGATATATGTATAAGCGTATAGAGAGCGAGGGAAAGATGATTCAGTTCTTTGATCAGATATTTCATAGACACCCTATATTATAGACCCGACGGTATATCTGACCGTGTTATCTCGTACTTAATGGATCGGAAACGTCAGGGAAGCATTTTAAATACAGACGAAATGCTCCTCGGAATTCCTGGGATGTAGCTACACTAAACTACCTGTTATGATCCACCCTTGTATCAGGGATTTCGCAACCCTTATCAGGATTACGATATCACCGCTTTAAGCTCACTTTGTCCCTTAAGAATTGAGTATAATTCTCACCGGTCACACCGCATACAACAAAACTACCCCTACAAAAATTTTAAAAAAATAACCCTTTTTTGTACAAATAACTAATATAGGTACAGTCTCTTTAATAAATGACTAATACCTAAGTCTTCTTTATACGCCTTCTAGATTACCCAGAAAGCAAAGCGTCTGGGTTTGCGGGGTTTAAATAAATGTCCTGAACCGTCATTATAAGCGAACGTGGGTTCCGTCGTGGATCGGAAACAGGGTTTGGTTAGGTTAAAGCCAACCTGTTCAAAGCAGGCAGGCAACCAGACGGGAGACGAATGTCACTCCACTAATTTCCGTGAATAATTATCCCTGCAAAAGCCGAAGACACGGTTCGTTAGAGTCTGGCAAGAAGTTACACGAGGAATGAGACGAGCATCGCAAAAGGAGATACGGGTGACAGTCCTGTCACAAGGGTAGATAGGAGGGGGAGGGAAGGACTAAAACATCTTGACACCGACAACCCCCGCAACCAACGGAATCAGTAAACGTCGCTACAACGAACGGCAGCAAGGGTATCTCGAATTCTCCATATTTTTCTCGCCGTTTCCCATAAGCATCAAGGAGCTTAACGACCGAAGCGTGCGAGAAATCCTTTCTCAAGAGCGACGAAGGAGCTTTACGATTTCCTGAAGCGTCGCAGCTATTCGGCAGACATAAAGGGTGATTTATGCTCGCCCGCAAAAGGGCGCTATAGGTTAGGGCCCACCTGCTAATATCAATAACGGTAAAAAAAAAAAGTCACCCGCAGAGATCACTACCTCGCTCGTCGAGCGAGCGACCGAGTGAAGGAGCAAGAGAGGGAGAGAATAAAAATTTGTGAAAAAAGAAAAAGGCAAAATCAGGGAGACAAAAACCCTGCCCCACCCCTTACGTACCGGTAAATATATTCCTCGGATTAAAAATATGCTCGCCCCGTTTTCTCTCGAGAGGTTATGATTTACGTGGAATCGTGCGCGAAATCCCGAGGAATAGGGCAGGCTCATAATAAGGGTGAACGGCGCGTGCGCATCGCTTCAGCGACAAAACAGTGAGTCGAGAAGCGTCGTAAAGCCATCGGGTGTCGCTTAATTGGAAAGTGGCGGCCGTACCTTTTTGAAATACTGCCCATAAATTCTCGAGCGTACCACACTTTCTTCTGACCCCCTTCACCCCCCCATCGCCACTAGCTACCATCAACTCTCTCTGGATTTTCCAGGATGCCACCGTGTGTCCCGGGAGAATTGCCCTGCTTTTCATAATTATAATGACATTAGGTCCTCGCTGTATAAGGGTGTATATATAATACCACGAGACTGACCACGGTTCTACAAGCTTGACAAATGTCCGTCCCAAGGTCTCGCGGGGGGTCTTAAAGGTTCACGACACATTGAATTATTGTCGCTGTACGTATACATTCCCGCCAACACGTGCGCGCATGCAGAACAAACAAAGCGTGTTAAGCTTCGTGGAATAACGTTGTCAGGTACTGTTAGGTAATGTAGATAGGTATATATTTTCCAAGCACTAGCTACAAGTGGATGCCTGGGTATATCTACATACATAAGTATATAGATACAACATATATCGATATATATATAGCGGTATGTATATACCGTGGCTACACGTAGAGGTACCTGTTATATAGATATATATAAATGACGGCTGAAACAAACGGGGTACTGTTCATTAATCAAACCAGCCGGTCTCAGCTGTAGGAAGCTACCTGGCTTAACTTGTATTCCTTGAGAAACTTTCCTGCCGGGTTTACAATTTCGCTTGTGTTTTTTTTCTCCTTCCCTTTGTTTACGTTATTATTCCTGTTATCGGTATCCGTCTCGGCTGATGTTTCAGGCGCCATCGATTGCGCCCGGCAACGCGCGTCTGTTTATACCTTGGTTGGTGAAGTGAAATTCCCGTCGTCCTGGGCCCGTATTATCGAACCATTTTCATGAATCTCGCGTACGACCGGCCAATGCTTTTCAAATGAAAAGTCGCATGCGAGAATCCTTAGGGCAGACTCGAGAATACGGGCCCTGTGCGATTCAGACTCTGCGCTCAGGCCGGGATTTCTATTGAAAGGATTGCCGG
Organism: Pachycephus smyrnensis; assembly: GCA_030142225.1. Lineage (NCBI taxonomy): Eukaryota > Metazoa > Arthropoda > Insecta > Hymenoptera > Cephidae > Pachycephus > Pachycephus smyrnensis. The sequence goes on along the minus strand of JARQST010000558.1, from coordinate 293,936 downwards.
CCCTGTGAAAGGGCTGTGAATATACTGGATCCACATTAGGAAGTGCTACATCTCCCGGGAGAGAACGTCTGTCCTCGTGTAAATACGTGGGTCCATTGTGCAACCTCGAGGAGCCTGCAGCTAGGTCCTTGAAAGCCCTCTCAAGGCTCATCGAGAAGCTCGAGGAGCCCGGGCGACGCCTTATAAACAGGAGCTTAGCCCTTGAGGATGCTTCTCGAGAACCGTGTTAACCGATGATCTTCTTACGATGCTCAGACTGTTCAATGAGAGGGGATGAGAGGGTGAGAGTTCAAAGTTCAAAAAGTCACTAGATACCTGGAACAACGGAGACACGAGTGTTAATTAATTACATTCATGACCTAGAATTATGGTTGGACATAATGAAGAAAGATATGGTTGAAAAAAATTGTATGAAAATCTTTCAGTGCCCGAGGTATATCCGTAAAGGAGTAATTTGATAAGATCAGTTATGGCGGCTACCGTGACGGCGCGTTAAACGTATACGGAATGCCTTTTGCACTAGAATCCAGAAAGTCCTTGTCAGCGTTTCTTGGTATCAGATTATATCCGTCGGCAGGGAGAGTCGACGAAGTCCTCGAGAAGTGTCGATGAGGGTTTTCAAGGTTGAAGGACACGGACGAGAGGGAGGAGAATATATAGTCGAATGATAAAGGACGTGAAGTGCGGGAATACAGAGAGGCAGTAAGGACAGCAGGTTCCTACCTACGCATCCTGAAGGGCTGGTGCGTGCTTTTCTGCTTAGTAAGGGCTATGCTAATATCGCATGAGTGGTTATACCGACGGGAAGCGTCGAGGACGTGCCCCTAACCTTTTTACGAGGTATGACGATATCGAATTACCTGGTGAGTCACCATTTTTTATCTCAACGTTGAACGGACTGGTCCTTATATATATATACTCCTGAGCGAATAGAAACGTCACAACAAAATATGAGAAAGGTATAAGAATATATTTTAATATAGCAAGAAAAATAAATCCAAGCCCCGGTCGTGAATTCTCGTCATCCTATACGGAGAGAAACGGAAGAGGTATCGACGCCATCTTGAAAAATAAATGTAGGGGATGAAGAAAAGTCAACTCCGTGCTGGTTACTTGGAGTTAGATTATGACAAGCTGGGATTAGACGGTTGCATTGTCTTGGGTGGATTTACTTAACTCCCTTGGCAAGGGCTGGTAAACGTGTAAGGGTAACTACGTAACTATGTACAAGGGTTGTTCTCTAGGTATCAGAGGTGGCAAGGTAGATAGATACCTTGTACATGGTTTGGGTAGGCTGAATCCGTTCTCCACTCTCTTCGGCATCGCGTGTTACAAACAATAAGCGTATTAACGTCAGAGATACCTGCCACCCTTAGAGCAGGCCACTAGCTACCCTTATCCATATACCTCTCTAGTCTTGGGGTATCTTCAACCGTGGAAGCTACTCCTGGCGAAATTCTCCTCGTACTGACTTACTTGTCTGAGAAGCTTTGAAGCTCGACGGGGGGTAAGAATGAGATTGAGAATGAAGTTCAAAAAATTTTTTCAACCCTTACTTTTTCAGTTTCCTTTATTTCACGTGAACACTGAGTTTCTCGTTTACGCATTTTATTTCCTTGTTTCGTGAGAACCAGTTATGGAAAGGACGAAGGGCAAGATCACGAGACGCCGCCCCCTTGGGATAAATCAACCAAGAAAACGACCCTTATGACACTGCCAGATCCTTGACAATGAGTCGCGGCGCCCAGCATCCGTTAAGGGTCGTAGTCCTTTTTTTGCCATTGGGCAACGTCGAACACGAAAGGGGCGGTGAACCCGGGCTTCATCCCCGCATTATCCAAGCCGAGCCAAAAACCACCCCGCAATAAACTTCAGCAGCAGAAGCACCAGTAGGAAATCCGAATCGCAGACTGCAGATCATAATCATAGGAAAGTCTGTGGACGTAACGCGTATTATTTTTACACCATTAAATTCTCTATGTTGTCAGGAAGGGTGTAGTAACACCATCCCCTACGTGGACTCTTGCCTACGAGCAAAATTAATGTAGAACCACATTAAGGGTTTACATTCAGTAGATGGTAATTACTAGCTACTTCGAATTCGGTATACGAAAGTTCCTTCCGAGCTATCCGTTGGGTAATCGAAGTTCAACCCCATAGCCCTCCTACCCACCCCCAGTTCGCGCAACACAACCCCTCTATATTCCACTATCCGGGTGTACTCGCTCGAGAGCAGCCACTCGCAAGAACTTTACCTCGTAAACTTCTCAAGTTCCTGGCCATTGTTTACGCGCCGATCGTAAAGCCCAGGACTTTCTATAAGGGTAGTTTCTGGAGCTCAAGAGGGGAGAGAGGTACCGAGCGAGTAAGAGAATGCGAAAAAGGAAGTTGAGCCAGAGGGTTGAAATACGATTTCGCCAGGGGTTGGAACCACCTGTGTGTGAGAGATGAAATAAAAAGAACTTAAGTCTTCTGAATTCACGGTAACCCCCTCCCTCTTCCCTAAGGAGTGGGTGGGACTATAGACCCGATTTTAGTACCCACTTGCGGTCTCAACCCCCTCCCCCCCTCCCTTCTGACCCCTTTGGAAGTCGACTGAATCGGCGACGTGTGAAAACGAATGAATGAGGTCAAGGGTCAACTCGAACCAACGTGAATACCGAATTCAAGGTGATAATTGAATTCGGCGGCCTTCTTGGACCACGTGAATGAAATGGTACAGGCAGATGGAGCGAGGGAACCATTTTTCATCCACCCTTTAAAAGCCCAGGGTGATCGGGATTTATCGTGGCAATTCGTAGATCACAGCCGTGGAAAACGCCAAAACCAGGATACAAAATGGCTGGCGAGTAGAGAAATGTATGTTCGTATATATTTTTACGTACAGTCTAGCCCGTGGAATCGATCGTAGGCGTTTCTTTTATTAGGCTAAATTTTTTATGCTATTTTTGTCGCGACGCGAGAAATTCACGTAGCATCGACAATCACGTGATACAAAGGACGGGTGGAGAGGGGTACATATAAAAAAAGAGCACAATGAAAATTGCCCGCAAAACACTCGAGCACCTGGTAAAAATAGCAAAATTTTTCAATTAAACGCCTCTCGAATTTAGCTTCGTTTGATCCCTCTGTAATGTAGTATGGGGATTTTGACAAGGGTGGACTTGGGGATTGCGGGGATAAGGGGGCTGTGTGTCTAGAGAGGGTCTCCCCTTTCGGCCGCTTACATCACTACCCCTCTCGCGCTTTTAATAACATCATTTTTCTGCCCGTTTTTATCGGGTTCGGAATTTTTATGAAAGTAACTTGGATCGATGGCTTATACAGGGTGAGCGATAAAATATTACGTTAATTATAAAATATCCGGAAAGCTCGCTTGTTTTGCTTGTGTTTCTCCTTTCATTTTTCCTAATTATTATTATTTTCCTATTTTCTTTTTATTTTTCAACAGACCTCACCCTCCGCGAACCCCCAACCAAATGTGCTTCGTTTGATCCACCCTTGCGTAATTCATCACGAGTGCTTTCAAAGAAGCCATAACGAAATTCGTCCAAGTTGCAAAACGTATGATTGAATGAATTTTGAAAAAAAAAGAAATCGATAACGCGATAAAAACTGCGTTTCAAATTTTCGTTCAAAAATAAATAAGGTATAAGTGTCGTTTTTTTTTTTTAGTGACGCGAACTAATTGCGGCTGACAATTTCATTCCAATCGATTCATCCCCTGAAATCGTATTGGAAAAAATCGACGAGAACGTTTACGACGTTCTTTTTCGTTTTTTTGACCGGGAGATATTGGTACACAGAAATCGGGCGCGAGACCTCCCGCTAATTGCCAATCAAATTTCCCGGCATTAGGACAAGCCGTAGCGTCGCGCTTCTATTCGCTAGCACGTATAGGCGTCGCATTTCGCTAGCAATATAATTGCCAATTACGTATACGAATCCCACCGCGAACAGCGAGAGTGCGTTAATGCGCGTTCGCGTTTATGGAAATCGAGCTTGTCTGTCTATTCGTCGCTGTGTCTGCTAATAGTCTGCATGCTGTCTGCAAGGGGATGCCCGCGACCGCGGTTAATAAACACTACGTTTCCAATGAAGAATGATAACAGATTAAAGAAGGTACGAATATTTCCTATATGCACTAATCTTTTTTCTTTTCGCGAATAAATAGTATAATGCCATTCTCAAAGATATTAGCTACGTAACATATCGTCATTGAGCCAAGCCATCGTACTCTATATTGTTTAAATATTGTTATAAAAAGTTCAAAAAATAATTCCAATTGTCTTCGTTAAAAACAAAAAAACTGTGGTAGTCATTTTTAATGTGAAATAATTGTCTCATAAAATTTTCATGAATTTTGACTTTTCGGAAGACGAAATTGATGACGTTCAAATTAACACGGTAAGTATATCACCGGAACGGGACGGTCTATCTTTTAGGAACTTTGCACGTACCAAGATTATATACCTGCCAAGAACATCTCAGAATTTCAGATCCGTTAGTTGGATTTGTTTTGATAGTTCGTACCACCTTAACTGATAAACTCCGGTAGCTCGATGACACACTTAGTCTTCAGATAACAATGCTATAGGCATACGAGGCTGCTCTGTCACGTTTGACAGGAGTCAAGCGATAAATATCGTTTGGCATTATTTCTATCACTATCTCTAATCTCTAATATATAGAAGAAAGTGTTCGTCCTCCTGTCTGTCTGTCTGTCCGTTCGGGCTAATCTCCAAAAATACTGTACCGATTTTGAGGAAACTTCGACTAACGCATTTCCTGGGATCCTGGGGGTGTCATAGGCTATATACCAAAGATAAAAAAAAACATCATTGAATAATATGCATTTTTGACATACGGGGAGGCAAGATCGGAGACTCGTTTTTCGGCCATAACTCGAAAGGGTGGGCCTAGGGCAAAAAACCGGAGAATTCTTGGGAGTGCTAACGATTTTCAACGATTCCTTAAGTGTAAGATCCATGTATGAGTTAATTTACCGGATATGGAGTGTTTCCATAATATTGATAGAATCAAAAATTTCGTATGATTTTTCAATTTCGTATACCTGCTGCGAGTGCGAGAGAGACGTACTTATGAGCGCTTACGTGCGTAAGAGACAGAAACACATAGTGACGACCACAATCTCTCTCAATCCTCTGAATGGACACCTTCCCTAGAATTAATCCAGACGTAAATGCAACCTTGAATGACCGTAATTTTCGAATGACTTGAAACATCGATACACTTTTGTAGTACTTTTTTTGTTTGTATTTTTATAAGAATTTGTAGATGCACGTTACATTGCCCGCACACAAGACCACGTATTTTCTCCTACGCTCATTCTCTATCCGGACAAGGATATAGAGAAGGTGGTAAAGAAGGGATAAAAAGTAAAAGGCGGCCATCTATAATGCCCAAGAAACCCTTGGCTAAATCGTGAAGGATCTTCACTTCCGGACCACGAAGAAGAATAAAGATTCCGGTGAAATATCGCGGCCATAACGAACTTAATTTACGAAATATTACCTGAACGGAAGTTAAGAAATGAACGTCCGGTGCTCGGAGTCAAAGTAACCAAAAAAATGGCTTATTACGGGGAATATTAAAAATGGGTGAAAATTACATAACAGACGCGTGTGGTACAATGGGGAAATATGAACGAAAGGGACGAAGCGCGATAAGGTGGAGGAGGAGGGGGGGGGGTGCGGAGACGTAGTCGAAGAGGGCCGTTCCTCGGATCCTCGAAAAGCGAAAAAGTTGGCAACTCTCAATCTAGGGGCTTAAGGCTGTTATGCACGTAGCGACCGGTACACCTGAGTCCCGTTTAGTCGGCAGCAACCCTCTTAGATTACTCAAGTTACCCCAGGAAAAAAATAATCGAGACACATAATTTTCCCGAAGACGCGGTTACCGGGAAAGTGGCTAGAAGGGGGATGATTAGGGTGGGTTCAGGGAGGGGAAGAGAAAGTAAAAGGAAATCAGTATTTAAAAAAGAAAAAATACAAGAAAAGCTACAAATTATTATTCCCTTATTAGGGGAGTCTTTCAGACGGGACTTTCTACCCCTTAAAAACTTCGTATAACCAATCTCTCCATGTCTTTGGCATTTCTTTTCATTTCTGCCCGACCAACAGCAGCCTTACTTACTTCATCCCTGTAGTCCTACTAAGTAGATATAGTAACTAAAGACAAGGTGGCGAAGAAAGTAACAAGGTAGAATTAATTCCGTCACCACCTTAGATTGCCAGAAGGGTCGCGTGGGTTTGGGTTCTTGCCACTGGCGTCCCCTTTCATCCCCAAGCCTCAACCCCGTACGAAGTTTCACTCAATTACGTGGGTCAAGCGAGGATCACGCTAGGGCGTGATCGACTCGATTGCTCGATCGGGCCGGGCAAATTGTTTTCTGGATTAGATTTTTTTCCAGGGCTTCAACCCGGGGTATCCCTTGCGCGTCCGCAAATCTATCCACCACCACCACCACCACCCCAAGTCGCTACCACCCTTGCCAATACCACGACTATAACGCTCCCCGATCCGTTCTTCAGACAGTACCAATCGAATCGGGATTTACGATCGAGCGGGGAAGGAATCAGAAGGCCTCTTTAAAGCCAAGGTAAAATTTTAAGGGTGAAGTAGAGGAGAAGAGGGTTGGGTACGAAGTCTTTGTCGGCTGACCCTGAAGTGGCGAATCGGGATACCGATGTATTCCTGGTGTCACGACGATACTCCATGCGAAAGGGTAGCCTGCCGAGGGTGCTGAAGTCGAGTACATGTATATAAGGGTGGAAGGGCAAAAGGGGGAGGGGATCGAATTTTAGAATGGAAAATCCAAGTGCGGCTATCCCGTGTAAGAATTCTGAAAAGGGGATGTTTGACGCAAGAGGAGAAACCATTGTTCTTGCTTCGGGTATTTCTATTGTCTGAGACTATCCCACCCAGCGCATCCCCAAGACTCCTTCGCAGCATCCTCGGCAATCCTCTGGATCCAGCTGTCTGCCTGTCTCAGCTACAATGACTATAGACGCATAATGCCAGGAACGCGACAGCCCACACAGCGATATAGTCTCTGGAGAATTGAAGGATGCTTCTTCAGGCTCCCCCCCCCCCCCCCTCACTCTCGCCCTGCTTCACTGTACATAAGACATAAGGTGATGCCAATGGAAAGTGAAGAACTCAGGGGATGAATTCAGAGACGAGAGGGACGGACACAGGATGGCAGGGGGGAGAGAGAGAGGTCCAGAGACTCTGTGAGGAAGATGCTAATTTGAATCTTTCAGCAAATAAGTCCTTGCGCTGAATTTCATCTCGGCCTTCTGCGCTCTGTCTGACTATGCAGAGACGTTTCTACTGTATGCCGCTCTCACAAATATCAGCTCTTCGATGCTGACGAGCGAAACAACCCGTTGTTTCATGAAAATCCTCAAGGAAAACGGCAGACCCGGAATTTCGACGTTTGCTATATATACAAGGTGAGCAAAAAGTCTCTATTTACAATTAAGTATATCCTTGAAAGACTAATGTTAATAGTAAGTGCCGTCAACCCTTAATAATAACTTTGATCGATTGCGCTTTTTTTATTTTGGACACTCAATTTCGAAAATGGAAAAAAAAAATCTTTATGCTATCACCCTGTATATTCGTCATTTATTACGCATGCGGCGGAACGATGTATAAGCTAAGTGGTCCAGAAAGACTTAAGTCCCATTGCCTATGATCTATCTACCCCCGTTTTTCTGTTTACAATATTTTCAGGAAACAGTGATATAAATCAGTATAACATCCAGATTGCGTAATGCAACTTAAGGGGTTGTTATTTAGAGAAATATAAAAAAGAGTCTATGATAAGGATCAATATCGAAAATTAGAACAGGGCACAGCAACTCCTCGAGAAGGGTTGTATACGGAGTAAGAGGGTAAGGGGTAGTTTTAGCTAACGGGCTAACGGGTGAGAGAGCCTTGCGGTAACCGGTGGCTTTGATGACTGGGTAGAGTTAGTTAAGGGTTGCCACTGCTTACTACCCCGACGACCTGGCAGGCAGTAAACCCGCATTAAACAATAAAGTGGAAAAGCGATCGTCCATCCCCCGAGTAAAAGCCGCGTATAAATATTCAGAAGGCAGAAGGGGTGGCATCGGTGATAAAGGTCGCCGTTATACACCCTCAAGTTGGTCTCGTCGCGTCGAAGCCCCAGGATTTTTCACCCCCCCCCCCCCCCCTCCCCCAATGAAATTCTTCAACCCGCAAAAACAACAAACCAACCTCGCGTGCTCCGTCCCTTACCGCTACTTTTATAACTACCCTTGAAGCATGCCGTGAAAAAAAAAATGAGCAAAATAACTTCACCCCCTACGTTTTTCCACGTAGCCACGAGTGATCTTTTACCGAGTACAATTTTCTTTTTTCACAACCCCTTAGGGGTTCGGTCGACGTGCACCCTCTCTTCTATATACATATTCCTATCGATACACGTAACAGCAATAATATAGACATTATAAATATAATAATACGTAATATACAGCAGTCCCAAAGCCCTTTTATCAAACCTCATATTTTACTCGGTCCTTACACCCTGTATATATTATACAATATACATATCCTATCTCTGACTTTCTCTTCCTCTCTCCCTCTCTCTCTCTCTCTCACTCATCCTCTTAACCCCCAGCCGCTTTTGTAAAAACAAGTATTCATATATCTCAAAACTTTGGCAATAGTCCTGTTCCCTACCCAGTACCAACCACCTCGAAAACCAGAGTCGAATCTCCTCGGCATCGCTACCCCCCAACCCCTTCCACCCTTACTACTATCTCTACTACCAACATTCTACACACTCTGCATAGTAGTTTCAGGTAGCAGGTACCACTACATCAATAAACGAGGACCAATCCAACTTCGAGAAAGCAGCTTTCTCATATGCCTTTAAACGCATACTCTACGGTGTCTAGACTACGGCCGTTTCGCCATTACTCAACGACGAACTTTCGGCCAATGGGAGAAGGTCCGAAACACACGCGAGACTCTAAGCTATCCGCAGGATATAGGCGTACGCGTGTATAAATATGAAACGAAAGAAAAAAGGGGTAGAAACGAATTAATGGAGGAATTCAAAAGCATGGGAGAATTTCAGCAATATTATTCGCAACGTTGTCATTTGCGAAAATCGACGACGTATAATTGTTTGCGAATGTGCGTTACGCGCGGGCGTCGACGTCGCCTCGAATTATCCAGGGGAACGCGAGGTTTTAATCGTCGGACATTCCGGCCGACAATGGAGCTTTAATTGTTTAGACGCCGAAGAAAAAAAAGAGGGAAGGGAGTAAACTGTAGAGAAAACGGGAGTATCACTTTCTGAGGCATTTATTTTCTTTTTCTTTTTCTTTTTTACCACGAAAGATAATGTCCCGTCTATTATCCCACGGAAATAATGTATTCCGGTTCTCTATCTCTTGCTGTAGCTCAGTAGAATGCCTGATAGGCATCTCCTGCAGACTAAGAGAAGAGCAGGGGGAGGGGGAGGGGGGGGGGGGTACGCGTTAGAGAAGACGACATAAGAGTCGCGCCATTTTTCGAATGCGACTGTCTTTCCGGGATTGAAGCATTTCCATTAGAAGGGAAGAAAAAAGAAAGAGGTTAGAAAAGGGTATAAAATGAGTTCGCGAGACGGCAGAATTTGTGGGGAAAAAAAAAATGAGAGCAAAGTAAGAAAAACAGGAGAGGGGATCGGCAATGACAAATAATAGAATACATCCTTGATCATAAAAATGTATCCTAAATCAAGATTTGTCGTATCCGTTTATCCGTTTGACGTGAATTTTTCCGCCCTTGTCGTGGACTGTTGATGGCAATACGAAGTTCCGAGGAGCAGCTGGGATCGAGGAAAGGCTCGCGAAGGAGTCTCATTGGTCAGAGATAAATCAGTATGACAAACGAGCCCGAGCCTGAGCCCTACCGTAGCGTCCGTGTAATTTGACGGTAGCCATCTTCCGGGGGATGACGTTGGCTTAATTACATTCCACAATGCTCCCGTGCGCGTCCCTCCCCGCCAGTCACTGCGTCCTGCAGAAAGTTATGTCAGTTTTCTGTCGCGGTACCAAAAACGCACGAATTACAAGCAGCAGACAGTGATATGTCTATTGCCATTGCATATCCATACCATTCGCAAAGTAATATTCAGAATTGCAGAAGAAAGTCGAAATTGTCTTTATCAATTAGATAATTACAAAAAAATGACATTTCAAGTTCACGAAGGACTAAAAACCCCTGTTAAAAATTTATCCCTGTCATCCCTTATCAGCGTAGTTTATTATTTTTTTTCAAGAAAAAAGAAAAGAAAACCGTTGACAATTCTTTTCGGATGGAATCGTCGAGCGCAAAAGTAACGTCGATAAAGAGCTTTGTGACGGCGTTGAGGGCAGCATCCGGTGGTCCAGGTCTCCAAGCGATGGGTATGGCTATTCACTGTGTTAGTTACGTACGGGTACGTATACGAAAAAGCATTGACACATGCTTGTACATACGCAAGCTTGTAGTCTCGCACGTCGAAGATCTATTTTTAGCTGGTGCCACGCGGCCACATGTATGTATGTCATCCATATGCACATACGACACAGTCCTCTCTCTTCCTCTCTCTCTCTCTGTCACCAGAGTGTCTATTTTTCTCTCTGTCTTCTCCATCGGTCTTCCTCTGCCTCTCGCGCTCAAAAGGGAACGCTTCCATCGTTTCGATGAAAGCTCATCGGAGCTTGCGAGCGGCCTAACCTGCCGTCCGCGAAAGCAACGCCAGCAACGCCTTTGACTGACGGAGCGTAGCGCGAGTCCTCAGCAAGGACGAACCCTTCGGAGAAGAAAGAGATGAAGAGCCTCTTGCACGTGGCCACGGAGTCGGATGCTGGGTTCCGTTGTTCTTCTGGACCGTAGAAGATGAGCTGCCGATTGGATGGCGGAAACGAAAAGGAGTTCGGATGCGTTGTGAAACCAAGGAAGGAAAACGGGTCGTGGGATCTCTGCAAAGAATTTTCCACAGATTGGCAGCGCCAGCATCTTTGGTACTTTGCTTTCCTTTGTTGGGCATACAGTCAGACAGGTATACTGGGAATACTGCAGTTTTCTGTACAAAGAATCTATATCAGTACATAAACAGGGTGCCCATGATTAAGGGTATACTAAAAAAGCAGGGGTCTACGTTACATTGGATACCGTAAGAAGTTGACCCCTGCAAAAGTTAACCTGAACCACGCGTGGATGCTGTAATTTATCTCTGTGCAAGTGTTAGGGATTCACAACGAGAGTAGATGTGTATTGGGAGAAAATTTGTTAAATAAAAAGAAAAAAAAACAGAAGGGAACGAAGTCAACTGGCGGAAGCGAAGGGGGTGTCGCGGGAGAACGTAGCGAGCAGCGAGTACGCAATCAAGGAGCAAGGGAAGGAGGGAGGGTAAAAGTCGACAGGTCCCTCAAGTAAAATTGCACAGAATTTCCTAGACGGATCGGGGGGTTGGTAGGGGGGTGGTGGTAAGGAACGGAAACGCCCGGCGGGGTTTGCTTGCAATTTTTTTGCATCCTTTAACTTTTTTTCCGCACCTTATTTTTTTTTACTTCTTCCTGCTCTAACATCGTCGACGACGTTCCTATCCCAGGAGGGTGGACGCGGCAGGGCGACGACAGGGTGGTCTTCGAGATAAGAGAAAAACTTCAAGTAAATGACATGTCAGCGAGAACATCGCGGCTAGATTGGCTCGCTTCGGCTTTCTTCGTCGACGCTACCGAAACTGTCCGAAGCGATCCGACGGGACTAACCGTATTCCCCTTTAGTTTGAAAGTCTCGAAAGGGAGCTTTTTCCTCAATTTCTTTTAACCCCATTTTCCCGTCGGTGACTGCGCGACTTTTTTTTTCTCTCCCCAATTAAATAGATAAATCGTGCTACCCGGTATAGTCGTATGTGACCAGTCATTCGCTATGACCGCGCCATCGTATATTTCCAATCTAGATCAATCGATCGTATCGATACTAAAGACTTTTAGAACAATCCCTAATGCCTACCAACCTACGCGTCACATTATTGCACGGCAATGCTCGCCAGTCCCATTATTCATTCCGGGACGAAAAATGGATATAACCACTGGTTCGCTTTATTTCGAATTCAAACACTAATTAGGCTCTTACGTGACAATGAGGCTTGTTCCTATTGTTCGTTCACTAGCGACGCCCTATATTTTTCCTACTTTTTCTCTCCCCCTCCCCCCCCTCTCCCCACCTAACAGGAGACTTCCTGCTTTTACAATGATTAAATTCAAATCCGATCGATTGATTGATTTACATAATAATCAATCTTCCTGCTACACCATCAGAATCCCATGGTCTACGCATAATACGTACAAACCATGTAACACACATATATATACCTATGTATAAATCCTTCCAAGCCAAGCATATATACCAGTACGCATGTAACGACTAGACAGGCTTGATAACCATTATCACCGTAGAAGGAGACGGCATGAGAAATTATACAGGGGCATAAATCGAGACGCGAAGGCGTATTGCGTGCGGCTAAAATGTGACCGTGTTCATTTACCGATCCCAGAAGGAAATGAGGACAACGCTAGTCAAGCCAAGGTTAATATCGCTAAAGCACCCGTTTCCTCTTATTCTCACCCGGAAGTCCCCGCCGCGCCATTGCAAATTGCTCAGAGACGTTTACTTTCCGCTCGCGATTATGTCCCACTCGTTTGCCGCGTCTTAACCGTTATAACGTCGCCATATCATGGCAAAGTGTTTTAACGGAAGTGTAAGCGCAGTTACGCATCCCCGACGTCCATAGAGTATCCAGGAATCCAAGTATATACCAGGATGCTGCGTGAGCACTCGACACCATTGTAAAACTCATCAAGAACTTAATGCTGACGTAATACGTACAGGTACGATGTCATTGTTTTAATGGATAATATTTTTTTTCTCATCCCCCCTTGGTCGCTTTATCTTTCTCTTTTCTTTCTCCCGCAATAACAGCCTGCGTTACGTTCAGCGCATGTCTAACGAGCAATTTAGACGGGGTCCCTGGTAATTTCGACAGCCGTACCAACATTCCTGATAAAAAGACAATTAAGTAAAACGTTATAACCAGGTAGAAAAGAACACGTGGTTGTCAGGGTGGTACCTTTTTGTGAAAGTGAAATTACCGTCACTCGTCGTACCATAATTAGCGCTACTGCCAGCCGTTAAACTACCCTTAGGTTCAAGACGACGTAGCAGCTGAACCGGAAGCTGCGACCATTCGGCGTGCAAGTAGTATCTAGGTATTTTTAATGTATAGAAAAAAAAAAGAAAAATATTTTCATACTTCTCAACATTGACTAAAGAATTATACGCATTAGGGGTGGCTTTGTGCAGCTGATCCCTCTGGTGCACGAGAGATTTTTTCAGAGGACGGACGGAACGCTTTTCTTCTGGAGGGAGGTAAATTGTCCGGGACTTTAATTACAGCGTGGATCCGACAGTGTGTGTATGCATGGGCGAGGACTTTTCCACGTGTGACTTTGGGTAAATCGCACGTAGCATCGCAAGTGTCGTTACGTGTGTATCGTGCTAATTGCAAGAACGAGCCCTAAAGAACACCTGTCGTCTAGTGTCGCTCGAAGGGTGTATAAAGCCTTTTATGCTTAATTATATGAAAAACTGGGCGAGGAAACGTCATTGAAATCGAATAGAGAAAAATAGTTGTGCAAATACCAGCCAATAACGACACTATGGAAGCCACCAATATATGCTTATCCCTTTTAAGGGGAGGAGGGAAGATTTTTTGGGAATTATTATTTTCAAAATTAATAAAGATACTTCTGACGAGGGAAAGTACAAGTGAAAGTTATTAGGGTCCTTAAGTGACTGAGTAGTCGATATCCTTTCAGAATTTTTAATAAGCGACGTTCGTCATGGTGACGGATGGGAAGATGCAAATTCAGTGCTTTCCGCTGCGAAGAGACAAACGGATCTAGGACTTTGTAATTCCGGTATTAAAATTGCAAACTGCGCAACGGGCGCAAACGGATTCTGCGGATTTTCTTATTCCGTCGCTCTTTTGACTTTTTGGTATATCCGTCACTCTTTATCGCTTTATCCTTTGCCTCTCGCGCTTACTTGCTCACTCACTCACTGTCTCTAACCTGGCAGACTGCGCGTGGGTCTCAAGAGGCACTAAATGAAAACCGCTGTTAGCAGCAGCAGCAGTAGTAGCAGCCCTATTCACGTCTCCGGTTGCGTCATATTAAAAACCGGCCATTGTTCGATACTCCGAGGGGTAAAAAAAACTGCCTGCTAGAATTGACTCCGACCACCTGTCACGTTGTCACCCCTGTTCGCGGTTGGCCAAACCCCCCTTATCCCACTTGCTACCCTCCCACGCACTGTCGTTTCCATTTTTTGTACACTCTTCTGTTTTTATTAACTTTTCAGTTTATGAAAATCAATAACACTGTCGGTAACGACTCGATCACTGGCTTGCTCCGTCGGTAACACATTTTTAAATTGAATACAAATAAGAAAACCTTGACCAAGGATACATTGTTCTACTTTTAATTGACCGTCCTTGGAATGCATTAATTGCATGTAATTTTCGCTTTATGACGCCGTTTGCAAAGTGCAGTTTTACGAGCTGACGTGGATATACCGTATTGCACTTTTAAAATGCATCGTACTGATACACAAGTATTTTTTAGATCGATAATACATATTTTGCAAGTGCAACAAATTGGTACAGTCAATTCCCAATGTATGACTTGATTAAATAATTTCATTTTGATATTCTATAAGATTCGAGAACAAAAGTCATGACGAGTATTCCAAAAGGTTATTCCTCGAAGGAACCTTAAGCCGGCTTTACGAGCAGGTAGGAGGGAAACTCTCGCGAGTTATGAATTCCATAACAAGAATTCGCAACAATGGTGACAGCCTATATCTTCCCCATCTCAACCCGCTTAGCCACCATCAGCGTACCATAACCAAGCGGGTGAAGCGACAAGGGTTACCTTTAGTGTAAAAGCCACCCACAGGGTGGAAACTGGACATTCTCCAAATATTTGCAAGCGTGCAATAAATCATATCGTGCAACGTAGGATTCGGCGCCATCCAGTCTGGTTTCCTTCGACCTTTCGATCTATTCCTTGAATACAAAATCCATGTTATCGTTAACGTGTCGTATATCGAAAATATCTCAAAATACTGTCTGACTTTTTGGACCATAACGCGACAACGGGGAGGTTTTACATAAAAGTGCGCATAATTCTGGGAAGTGTTAACGATTTCCAACAACCCTTATAGTATCAGAGTTAATTTGTCGCATATGAAAAATATCGCGAAATTCTGTCGCCACTTTTCGCGATATCGATATTGGTAATTAATATCGTCGTTCAATGCGTGTTAATTGGCCGTTTGGTGTGCGCGGTCACGGAATGCAGTTAATTTGACAGATTACGGTTACTTTAGAAATTTAAAGATATGAAATAATTTTTTTTATCGTTTATGGGACCCTGAATCGGCGTGCGCGCAATAGGCCTCTAATATATA
>JARQST010000558.1:254250-278272 GCA_030142225.1 Pachycephus smyrnensis | reverse complement strand
AGTAGTTGATAAAACAAAAAAATTCTAACTTTTGGAAACACCACGTATACTAGGTATACGTTAACGTCAGCGGGGATTGCAGCCGCAGGCTCGAACCAACAGATTTATCGTTCATTCGGGACGCACGTTTCACGCTTTACTTTGCAATACCTACTGCTCTCTAACGGTTGCGGACTTAGGGATGCTCCACACCGAGAACTCCCGGATATACCCAGAGTACTGATTTGAGCCCTCACGTATACGATCAAGGGATAGGACTCCTAGTAAATGCCGGGGAGTCCTTTTGTTTCCTTTGCTTATAGGTGCGTGACAAATTTGCTAGCCTTGATATAAGAAAAAAAAAGTCAATATATGTATATACATAGATCAGTTTATACCAACTTACGAATACTAAAGTCATACGTACTGCAGAGTGATAGCAGCACGTGATAACGACTCCTGCTACTTATTAATCCAGACTGAAACTTCTTGATTTTTATTTGGGTCTTTCGCCAGTCACTGTGGAAGCCTAACAACGCGCAAAGTGCTAGAGTGCATCACGGAGAAGGGAGAGAACAGGAAAGAGCGAGAGAGAGTCATAGAGGATATAACGAAGCAGAAGAAGCCATGAAGAAGAGGGATGAGGGGGAGGGAGACTCTAAGTAAAGTGTGGGCGATGCCAAGTCAGTTGCACTTTCAAAGACGAAATATTTCAAAGCTAGCCTCCTCGTTATAAATAATGTTGACGCGATGGTTGACTCCCTTTGGTACGGATGCTTTTTTCTTTTAAAATATTCACTGTAACCCGTAGTAACACTGGACGCGCATTAACGTATTCCAAACGTCGTTGTGAACGCGCCTTTCGGCGCTCCCGTTCGCGGCCTGGCTACGAGCTTTTTAATCAACGAAATAGTTTAATTCGCAATTCGCAGCTCGCAGTCCGTAAATTCAAAGCGCAGTCAGGACGACGGTTGGAGACCACGGAAACGTACAACCCTCGAGCCGTTCGGACGTGACGTAAGAGAATTCTACTTTTTTAATTTTTTTTTCTATTACTTTTTATTATTTCTCTACCTCTTTACGTCCTACTAGCCGTCTCTCGTCACGCCGCTGCAAGTTTCTCATCTCGCTCTCCTTTTTTTTCTGTCCCTTTGCTCATTTCTCTCTTTCTTTATTGTTATTATAATTGTTATTTTCTTTTGTTTCTTCCCCTCCTGCCGCTTCACGCCGAAGAAGAAAAGCGGCCATGGCCTCTTCGCGACGGACCCGTCATTACCATAATGTCACGAGCAATCCGATTGCTACTAGACATTATGCTAATGGCCGAAACGATTTAATCATTTTTGTCCCACCGGTATTAGTTTTTTTATGTTTTGACTGTCCAAACCTTCGATAAACAGTCACTCGGATTGAAAACTTTGAATTAAGGAAGTGAGAGACGCAAGAAGACTCAATATAATGGCCGTCCTAGTAATGGCCGCCGTCAGAATTTGAATCTCTTAGGAGCATTATATCGTTTCTATTTATTTGCATGGGTTTCTTGTAATTTTGAATTTTCCAAAGAGCCCATAGATTATTCGAAACTCATCCTAGGAGATATGAACGTCGTAGAGTTCTTGGCTCTTACTCGCAAATTTTGTTTATTGACCGTACGAGTCGTCGCTGTAACTCGTTCACTGATGGTTATGGTTTGTAGAGTTAGCGTGTTTACGGGTTTCGTTTCGATTTTATCTCCGATCAGAAACAAGGACTCTGTACCAGGAATTCTAGCGTGTTAGTTTCCTTGTATTTGTCAATTGTCCACAATGTCGTTGAACTTATTATATAACTAAAAGAAGACCGATGGTTTTATTCCTTTTTATTTGTGTTCGAGAATTCGCTACGATTGAAAAGCGACATATAATATGACGCTTCGAGTAACGTATATAAAAAACAATGACATCGCGCCTAATCGTAAGGATCTAACGAAAGCGTCTTGGGATGGTATTTTTTGGTCGCAAATAAGCATATTACTGAAGTTTCAGTTACTTAGACTTGAAGATAAACATTTCTTAAGTACAATTAAGTTTTAAGGATAATCGTCAAAATTGTCGTGACGATTTACAAGGATCTTTCCTTACGTGGCATAATGCAATAATGCGTAACGCGTTGAATGATATTTATGCGTCTAGTTTATGAATATTGTAGTAATAGAATGACTTACCTGGATTGTTGTTTTCCTTTATGTATCTCATTCGGTAATTCACGAAAAACACTGAAAACTGATAGCACGAAACACGCAAGACAAATCGCCCGGACACGCATAAACACGAACTGACCCACTCGTCGTCAACTAGTTACAGCTGCCGCCATCAGGCGGCGGTTTTAAAAACAGTGCAGCCAATTTTGAAAGTCCTTGATTTCAAATATTTTTTAACTGTTTTTTGGATTTATTGAAAATTGATAATATAACGGGTTTCACCGTGAGCGAGATAAATAATTCATGGTAAGATCTTTTGGTTTTTCATTGTGTACGCTATCGGCCGGTTACGTTTTGCATCGATAAAACAGAATCTGATTTACATACGAAAACGGTTACGTTACGTTAGTCTTATTGTTTTAATGAGTTTTCATAAACTTTCATAGTTAAAGCGTCATTGACGCAATTGTTAGCAAAGGCCTGAGTTGACCTAATTTTTGGTATCTTCCTCTCGTAATTCTATACGCTTAAGGATATTGTGTATATTGTAGTTTAATTAGATAATAGAATATTAAGAATTTGATGTAACGGAAATAACTTGTATATATTCAAAGAAACTTTTATTATATCCATCCATACGAACTAATCGTTTATACGAAAGCCGTAGGTTAATACAGTAGAAAAATAATCTAGAATTAAGGGATATTGGCGAGATAATCCTTCACGTTAGAAGGATCCAATCGCCTAAAGCCATTTGCATCACATATACCAACTTCGATATTGTCAGCAGTCATCTGACCCTCGAATCCTTCTTTCAATGTAAGAATGGCAGTGTGAACAGCATCATCAAGTTCTAAATCCTCGCTATACCTTTTTTCTAAAAAGGTTTTACCATTATTGAAATTCTTGCCCATTGCAGTAGCCTTCCAGGCGAAGTAAGCACCAGATGGATCGCACTGGTATAAATATGGTTTGTCATTGTCCCAGCCACAGATCAGAAGTGAAACACCAAAAGGCCTAACACCTCTACAAATATTAAGAAAAAATAAAATGTATGAGAATAAATACTAAACGTGTAAGTAAAAGAGAATAATTATTTTTACAACAAACAATTTTAAATTCTATGGAAAAATACCTACCCAGATTGAGTGTATTCTTGCATAAGCATAGCAACTCGCTGCACAAGTTGGGCAGTCGGTATAGGTTCCTGGTAAACCAGGAGATATTGCTGAGCCATTTTACGGGCCTGTTTCACTAACAGTCTGTAATCTGGACCCATCCCGCTGTAGATCATGCCAATGTGCTTCGTGATCATTTCCACTTTGTTTACACTGTGTTCTTCATAAAGTATAGACTTGTGCTTATTTTCCGTAGCTAACACCACACCATTTGATGCTTTGATCCCCACGGATGGAGCACCTGCTGCAACTGCTGCCAGTGCATATTCAATTTGTACCAACTTTCCAGATGGGCTATTCAAAACATTAAAATAATTAAAATTGTTAGTGATATGTCAAATCATTGCGCCTCGTAATGATTAGACAAATTGTTTAAAAAACATATCATTAGGTAAAATCAATACAGAATTAAAAGAAAAATGAAAACAATTAAATACAATGAATATAATCACATATGTTCTAATAACTTATCAAAGTTTATTATTTTATCTTTTAAATGGAGTAATCTAATGTGTCATGTAGGTAGGTTAACAAGCTATGATACCCTCTATACAGATACATGGTAAATAGAAAATTTCTACTATATGAAAGTAAATAGCCATTAAGTTAATAGGGTTTAATATTTTATATAGGAATAAAAATAGTAAGACGAAAGTAATACTTACCTAAAAGTGGTTAAAGAAAAACTGTACCGCTCAGTAGCCATGACGATTACTTTGCAACAACCGATTATACTGAAACTGTAGAGGACCGCCAAGAATGCCACCAACTGCACAGTTCTGCCTAATAATTTTAGGAACTTTAGTAATTCCCTATGGGGAATCCCCTAGTTGAAAAGAATTCGTTCGGCTATGTTCACAATTGTGAGTAGGACGCTATCAAAAGACTAGATGCTGTAGTAAGGAATACTGAAAAATACCGGGCTCTATCGTGATAAAATCGCGTGTTTTTCCTGCGTTTTGGTAAGTTCTCTGATTTTTTCATCGCACGCCTCGTAGTAATGATTTTCCTGCAAATGTTAGAGCGCGAAGAGACCGTGTACCAATGCCAGAAACAGCGCTGCAGCCCCCGAAGTAAGTTCTTGGTTAGGGAACTTATCGATTTTGCCAGAGGTTATATTTCAGAATAATACAATCCGGACTCGTAACTCTGACAATTCGATTCGTATTTGAATATTCGGATCAATTTTGATGACTATCGAGGGTCTACTGAAGTATGGAAAGATTTATCACCTTCCAAAAAAAACATACAATGTCAAGTCCCTATACTTACTTTTTTTTGTACTTGGGTACAACTGTCTTTATTACTTTTCAACTTTACTATGAAATATTTTTGTATATTTCAGGGAGACTATGGTACGTGGTGGACGTGGTGGAATGATTCGGGGTGGTAGAGGTGGTATGGGCAGAGGGCTGGGTTTCCAGAGGAAACAGTTCCTACCTCGTCACCCTTTCGACTATACTCTCTGTGAAGCAGCTTTTCCACGCGTTAAACCTGCTGCCGATGAGGCAGATTTCACCAGCGCTCTTCTTAAGAAGAATTCTGATATGTGCCCTACACCAAAGGAACAAACTTCTATTTTAAACCTTGTTACCAAGCTGCAAACTGTGCTTGATAATTTAATTCTTGCACCTGGAAGTTTTGAAGCCTGTGTATGTATTTATGAAAAACTTCTTACAGCATTCACTTTTGTCGATACTAAGCGGAAATAATATTTATATGTACAGCAATTGGAGGAGGTCAGACAGGTTGGAAGTTTTAAGAAAGGAACCATGATAAAAGGTCACAACATTGCTGACATTGTTGTGATCTTAAAGACTTTACCAACTAAAACTGCAGTGGAAGCTCTTGGTACTAAGGTTCATGCAGAATTAAAAACTGCCAATGCCAAAGAGGTATTTCGCTTGACTCAAACCGAACGCGGTTTTGATATTTCTAATAACGAAGCAACTGTAAGGGTACTGATTACCACACTACTTCAAAATCTTAGAAAATTGGAGCCGGATCAGCATTTAGATGTAAAAATCTGTCAAGGTAACAAAATATCCTACCACTACAAATTTCTCCTCCTAATTGTTTCCAATAAAAGCAATGTTCTCTTTTAGGCCACTTGGCAGCTATCAGACACTCTCGTTGGTTTGAAGAGAATGCTCACCATTCCACAATAAAGGTTCTAATCAGATTGTTACGAGATCTGAGAAGTAGATTCGAAGGATTGGAACCTCTGTCACCATGGATGTTAGATCTACTCGCTCACAACGCAATTATGAATAATCCTAGTAGACAAGCATTACCCATAAACCAAGCATACAAACGTGTATTACAACTCCTGGCATCAGGACTTTTCCTTCCAGGTTCAGCAGGTATGTAGAAACAAAAAACTTCCTTAATCTCTAAGAAAATTCTTAATCTCATAAATACTACAGGAATCTCCGATCCTTGTGAGGGCGGCAACATTCGAGTTCACACCGCCATGACATTGGAACAACAGGATCTAGTGTGTCTAACAGCACAAACTCTTCTGCGCGTCCTGTCACATGGGGGATACCGGCCATTGTTGGAAGGAGGTAACAAACTAGCCGTAGAAATGAGCGTCTGGGCTGGTGGGGTAGTGGCTAGTCCTCTGGACAAGGCGTATGAGCCACCCACGGAACAAGAACAGCAAGAAGACATGGACGAGAGCAACGAAGAAATGATAACTGAAAGTGGATAAAATTCTACTAGCTGCCAAATTGTACAATAACAATTTTGTGTTGTCCAACATCATTTTTATGTATATTCGTAATCAATTTCGACGTCGTGACGTTCACTGAATGTATTTTACGTCTTGGTACGAGGTTTTCGTCCAAGACTGTATTCAATCACGTGCAGTTTACAAGGAGACTTGATATTTATTTCAGTTTACAGTTCGATCCATATTGTCGAGTACCTAGGGAACCTTGAATTTGTGAGTGTCGGTGGAATTGCGGTACCCCTTGTCAAAATGGAGATCGACGATTAGAACCCCCTTCATCTATCCGATCCAGTTATACTATAGGAGAATCACGAACAATTGGAAATCTACAGTTTCGTACGAAAAATAAAAACTTCTAATTGTAAAACTCTTCAGTGATTATTGTTATTTGTATTATTCCCTGTTAAAAAAAATCCTTTATATGCAGGGATTGTTCTCAGGCGTCATGCTCACGCGCGCACAATTCACGTGAGTGCTGGTACCTAGTGGAACAGGAACACGGAACAGCTTACCCTGGGGCATGCAAACACATACTTTATACTGTCCACTTTCAACACGATTCAAAATGGAAGACGATACTATGGGGATGCTCTTGATGTCTATAGAAATGCCTTCCTTGGCGCTCAATATAATATTTCCATTAAGGCTCTTGAGGAAGATGTCCTTGTCGGCGGTCCAAACAATTTCCTTGCCTTCCATCCTGTTGCCTTCGCCACCGCTCATGGAAATCTGTCCATCAGATTTTATAGTAAGACTCTCATTGATCGGCGAGGTGATCCTATGAGTGACGGCGATGTCGATGTTAATCTTCCTGACCCCGGATGGTAAACCAAAATTTGGAAAGTCCGTAGAGAAGTACGAAGATCCTGTCTGAGGATCTTTAATCTCAAAAGACTCCACCTGGGATATCGTCGTCCCATTAGCCAGGACTTTAATACTTGAACTCAACTTGTCACGTCGATTTTTTAAATTTATTTCTACGCCGGCATCGTCACCTGATAACTCCATTGGCTCGTCGCCGTATCCTTGACAAATACCGGCTTGCAGACACACCTTAAGGATCAATAACAAAAATTATATTAACTCCAATAAATCAAGCTTTATATTAATTCCATTGTATCCACGATCAACGTACTTTGTCCAGGTCTGTGCGTCCATAGAATTTTATCAGATTCTCATCCGGAATAACTTCCATAGCTTCCATACCCTGGCTCACTCTCAAAACCGCAATAATCGTAATACTCAATAATAAATTACAAAGTCCCACCGCTGCCAAAACAAATGTCAACATCCATAGGCAGTAACGCTTTCTGTTTGAATCGATGATATTATCGTCCCCTGACATGTTAGAATTGTTCTTAAGAATTCCTCTCTTTTCAGTGCTGAAACGAATAAACAACGATGAAACATCTACGTCATCTCCAGCGAGCTAAGACCCTGGTTAAAATAACGTGTACAGTGTGCCCTACCTTACGATATTATTATTCTGATAAAAGCTTTGCTTTATCAACGGTCTGTCGCTGTTACTGAGATTGTCATCCGCCTTAGACATCGACGGCGACGCCGTGCTGCAGGTGTTGACGAAGCCCGACATCACTCACGTCAGCTTCCTGGTGATCTCGCGACAGGAAAACAATCTTACTCGAAACCGACTAATAATAGACGCGCATCGCGGACTCCAAAATTCTTGAAAACACCACAGCCGCTTTCGAGGCTGTACAACGAAAATAAAGTGAATCCGGCGCATGCGCGTCCCGGGATCGATGAGTTAAATACTAGGAGTTTGCGCCGACGAAGAAGATGTTCCAAAAATTGAAATACACGACAATAGCCACGTTCGTATAAATTTTCAAATTTTTCACAACGCCTCCTCTCTTATACCCATACAAATATTTCTTATATTTTTAATCCACCGATTATCACCACTCTCAGATTTCGCACTCCGTAACTATCCAGCCTCTTCCAGTAACCGATATTGTAAATCTTGACAAGAGCAACACGATTCATGGTTCACTTGCCATTAGACCAGTGACGTTTCTGGGTCGCTAATAATGGCTCTCTTGTGTATGTACGCAGAGACTGTTTAAAGATCGAACTTAGCCTGAATAACTATATAGACAGTATACGCGTAACCATATACTAAACAAGGATAGATACCTTCTCGATGACGGCCCTCAGGGCGATATAGTTGCTCTACCTTATCGCGCAATTATCTGGAGTGATGAGGCGAAATTGTCGTGGAGCTGCGCGAAGACATTCGAGAGCGTTCACAATGGGATTGCTCTTTATAATATACCTAGAAAATAAATCCTGCAGCAAGCCAAGAGAATTATTTGGTTCTCTATTAGCTGCGGTGTATATTTGGATGGAACTAATTCCTGTCCAGGGCACCGAACGCGTAAAGATATATTACCATGAGGTCGCGACGTGGAAGCGCGCCTAAATTTAGCCTTAACTACTGTTACTCAAGTAATTCAACATAATTTTTCGTTAATTCGCAGAAAATTATCCACCTCTAATTAAAGCCTCGATTCAATTTCACAATGTACATATTCAATTAATCCAATGCACAACACGAGACGATAACTTTGCGATATCTTACAGTGAATCACCATCTATTTAATTAATTCAGCAAAAGTGACAATTAAGTCGCAATATCAAAAAGCCACGTTAAAACTATTCACAGCAGTCGATCCCTCGAGGCTGTGTTCAGTCTTGGAAGTGTCAGTTAGTTTAGTCAGTCAGTCAGTCAGTTAGTAAGTCAGTCAGTCAGCGGTGAGCCGCGAACCCGCAAGCATTAACGTATAACCCCTTTCTGATAAAAGATCGAAGAAAAGAAAATTTTCCAAAAACGTTCACAATCGTGTATCGAATTTATCCATACGTAAAATTCTTTATATCAGCATAAAATAAAAAGTCAACGCTGTCCATATTCAGTGCACGTTTATTACCCATGTAAGAGAAGTTAGTACGTTACGATTACACGCTCCTGGAACCATCATGCTTTCTTATCAGGTACGTTGAGACAAAAATCACAAGATTACTTTAACTCATTATAAAATCATAATGCGTTTTCATCAAACTCCACCCATGCCTATATAATCACGTGAAAACAGTCAAATCCCAGTCATATACGTATACCATGCAATTTTTGAATTATTCATATGGGAAAGAAAAAAAAAAAACACATTCTTGATTCTTTAGTATTTACAACGTTTGAATAAGACACTATCTTTCCCAGCTCTCTTGACTTGGCTATATACGCGAAGTGTCAGGTACACAGTGAGAATGCTTGACGCTCTGTGTTATGCGTTAGAACCGCGTAAGGCCGGTGTGTCAATTTATACGGGATTTCTTATGCTAATCGAACCTAACTATACCTGTGTATCTATAAGTATACGAAAAAGGCGGTACACGCACGTCGAGTTGAAATGTTTGACTCGCTGTTCATTAGGAGTCGTGAGAAAAGAGTGTATATAGACATATATCTCGTGAGAGCGTTCCCTGAAAGTAACCAAAAAAGACAGAGAAACAGCTTACACAAAGGGTTGTTATATACGCAACGTAAATAAGAATTTGTATGATGGACTGTGACGTCACAAAAGAAGTGGCTGACGACCGTCGTATGACTTTGAGTAAAATTTGGCGCGGGATCGAATGATCCGAGAGGAGGGATCGGGTGAGGAAAAAAAAACATCTCTTTGGAATAGTCAGCAGTGGCTGCAGACACGTAAACCTTGAGACAGCAGACATATTGAAAAGGAACGAAGATATCGTCGCTCGGTAAACTATTGTCCCTGCGTTAAATATTACTTTGACTCATTGTACAGGGTCAATCTTTTTTCCAGTACCATACGATCGTTTCACATTTCCAGATGTCGGGTTCACGAGTTCGTCTCTCGATTTATTTCACGTTGTTATGTTGCGTGGTCCTTTCGCAGCATCCAGACAGACAGACAGACGACGTTCGTCATTTGGATGCGACTTGAGAAACGCCTCCTTATTTTTTATTACTTTCAAACCGAACAAAGTAGAGGACGAATTTACGATCGATTGTGGAATATGTTTTATTATGCTAATTAAACGGATGATACAATATTAGTACGAGGCGTGATTATTTTTTAGGCATCGTAAATCGGATATGCCATTATATAGTCCTTTCACTGGTCAAGGATTCGCTGACTGCGTCTTATGGCTCTTTTATAATATTGGAAACTTTTATGCGAATTATAGTTTGTGCCATTTCTCTATGACAGTATTAGAATATGTAATTATGTAATGGTGGATATGAATATTTAAGATTAGCAGGCATCGATTAGAATATATTACAAAGGATATTTGAAACTTGAGATAAAAAAAGTTATATGGTAGATTTCGACTGATAAAAACGTACCAGTGATACGTGATAGACAGAAATATTTAGGGACTATTAGACTTGACAAGTCTTTACAGTAGAAGACAGAATGGACCGGAACTACGGTTTGGTGAATGTTATTTGTCCATCGTGGGATAGTCTGAATGATTGGTTTGGAGTATTGATTATTCCAATCGATCAATTTCATTGACAAAATACCAGATGTGATTTTTTAAGCTGTACTGTATATGATACTAATCGATTTAAGGTACTCTGGTATTTATTAATAATACCACAAGCGTTGGCAGTGGGACCAAGTCTCTCGGGTACCACGCAGCTTCCTTTGATTCGAGCGGAAGTACCTCCTGTGGTACAACCGGAAGTTGGAAGAAGAACGGAGAGCCATGTATCGCACGTAGATCGTCTGTGGGAAGAAATCGGTGCCGTAAAAGCCATGATGTCCAACATTGCAAGTAAGACGATACAGTAGTCGTCCTTCGATGAGTAGTGGCGGGGAATTTAAAAAAAATGCAAGATTCTCTTTTTTTTTTCTTGAAAAATCAAATAACAAAACCCGACTGCAGTATCCCCCATAATCCCCACGCGTCCAAGATGAATCGCTTCTCTTTTATTATCTACAGTTTCTTACCACTCTCTCTCTCTCCCCCTTATCTTTTTTTCTTCGACTCTCCTTCCATCTCCCCTCTCTTTGGTACCATCAAGAAAAACCTTGTCGGCTCAGCCACGCTCCTTCTGCGATTCGCGTGCGTGACTCACGACGTAGTAGACAAAGCGTGGCAGAGATCGGCCAGCGAACGTGGCCAGACCGATGTGAACTCGTTAATTTGACAGACAAGGTCACTTCTTGCCAGAGCCAAAAACAGTCCAATTGATTTCGCAGGTATTGTCCTACGCACTTACGCACTTTCCCACAGTCGAATATTAGATTGAGATTAAAACTATATATATATATATGTATATATGCTGTTACGAGATGGAGATCTTCTAGATCCAAGGGTTGAAGGTCAAACCACATTATCCCCATATGAGACTCATTATATGATCTGAGTTGGCAAAGGTCAAAAGGATGAACCCGTGCTTCAGGTCAGCTGGACAAGTTCAACAGCCTCTACCTCGGGAAGCTAGAGCATAGGATGCTGATGACTTCAACACTCCTTGCTAGCGTCGATGCGAATATTCATGGTCTGCAGGAACGTAGCCATGCCTGGGATACGTTTCAGCTCCACGTGGCAGCCTGGAACGAGCAGATCAAGAGTCTAGACAGTAAGATGGATTTGCTCTCCAGGGGGCAGGAGAAGGTCGTCGTACTTGATGGTAAGGTTACGCAGTTAATGGCTCTTGAGTATAAACTTGAGAAGGTGGCTAGTAGATTGGAAGAGACTTCGCAGAGGATCCATCAATTGGAAACTCCTAGAGATCCGCTCATGGGAGAGTTTGCTACTAGGTAATGCATACAGATATCCTTGAGGTTACGTTGTTCGCTTGAGATTCATTTGATTATTTCTGTAGAGGAGTTCTGTCCACCCTTAAGGTCGTTGAGAGGAAGGTTGATCGTATACAGACTGGACTTGCTTCCATTGGTACTAGTCTTAAGCCAAAGAGACGTAGAAATGACACCAATGATGAATCTGGTGGTAAATTGGTTATTCGTTGTAATACACCACCTGCCATTGAAGAGGCTCTTCAGGATGTGCAGGCTAAGGTCGACCTGATGTACGACAGGGTTGTTTCTGATGGGGATAGCAATGAATTGGCCGATCAA
The DNA here is from genome assembly GCA_030142225.1 of Pachycephus smyrnensis. Classification (NCBI taxonomy): domain Eukaryota; kingdom Metazoa; phylum Arthropoda; class Insecta; order Hymenoptera; family Cephidae; genus Pachycephus; species Pachycephus smyrnensis. The sequence goes on along the minus strand of JARQST010000558.1, from coordinate 266,065 downwards.
CCTGATTCGGGTGAAACAGCCAGTACTGAAAGTAAAATGTTAAACAAGTCAGTGAAATTAATTGATTGATTGTAATGAATTACCTTTTACTTTGATGATTTCATCAATTTATTCATCAGGTTGTGGAAGAGGATCACTGCTCCTCAAAGGAAAACTGTCAAGACTTTGGAATCTCTTGAGAATCTTGTTCGTGGTTTGAATGTCAATAGTGGCAATTGTCAACGTGAGGAAATGGATGACAGTGTCGCACATGATATACAGGAATTATTGAGCTGCTGTAGAGCCAGTAGTCACAGGGTCACCAGCTTTACAGAAAATGGCGAGATGCTCCTGAAACGTGTGGAAGGTTGATATTTTAATTAGAAAGAAAATTAATTGAATCTTGAGATTGGGTGAAATTTTTCAGGGGTCGTGAACCAGGTTCACAATCAAGCGGTTTCCGGACAGGAGAGTTTGGAATCTCATTTCCGGGAACAGAGATCGCATTTGGATAGTATCTTGAAACAAGACAGATTTTGTCCTCGAGTACAGGGTAAAGGGACGCCACCTACTGTGACGTCATTGGTACCAGACTATGATGGTTCCGGTGACACGACGGATGACGAAGGAAGTGGTGACGATGAGGATGCACCGGAAGGAAGTGCTCATGGGGAGGAACCGTCTATGGTTGATTCTCGAAAATTTAAAATTCCAAGAAGAAATGAAGATCGTTATGCAGATTCCACAACGACAATTTCAACGCCACCTATTTTTGGTCCATGGAATTTAACGACAACGCCTACTACTACTGTTTCTCCTACGCCATTTTCTTCTTCGTTCAACGAAGCCAGCCTGACCACCACGCCTAAGACACCTGAGGTCATTTCCGTTAACGAAGGAAGCTGCGAAGCCTTGATCAACGCCGGAAGACCATCCGGTGTTTATAAACTTGGATCACTCAGAGATTTTAATCCATTGATCAGAGACTTTTACACCAGGAATTGTGATCTCACGACTTCCGGTGGCGGATGGACTGTCATACAGAGACGCGGAGATCAATGGTTAGGATTAGAAAATTTCACAAGATCTTGGGACGATTACAGTTTTGGATTTGGTAGTCTGCACGGTGAATTTTGGTTTGGCAACGAGTACATTCATAGGTAAATGAAAGATCATTTGATTTTATTAATCAAAATCAGTAACAAGCATGCGCAACTTGTATCTTACTTCTGTGCAGACTGACTTATGAAAATGATGTGATATTGAGAATCGAACTGGAAGACTGGGAAGGCGTAACGGCTTGGGCCGAATATTCAACATTCAGGTACATCTTACAAAGAGAATTGAAATGTATAAATTTTACAAAAATCATTTTTTTAAGGGTGGATGGTGAGAGAGATAACTATAGGGTTTGGGTCAGTGGCTACGACGGAAATGCCACTGATGCATTTGGTGCGCATGATGGGACACCATTTTCAACTGTGGATCGTGATAACGATAGTGCGCCGCCATGTTGTCCTTGCGCTCCCTCTTACGGTGGCGGTTGGTGGTTTTACAGGTATTTGAATTTTCATCAATTCTAATTAAATATTTTCACAAAGCTCTCGTTAAACGTATTAATTTCGATTAGCTGTTTCGAAGCTAATTTAAACGGCGATTACTACATACAAAATGGTCCCCACGAATCATTCCGAGGAATGATCTGGGAACACTGGCACGGCGACTACAGTTTGAAGAGTAGCAAGATGATGCTGCGTCCTAAATCATTCGGTGACATTCCTCTGGATCCACCGGAAGTCTATCCAGATCCATGACTTCCCAAAGAAGTGAAGATTCACGGATCCAAATTACTAGTCGATGATTCGTCGCCATCTTGGATCAATGGCGCTTCCAGTAATCCAATCAAAATCTCAAATCTGCTCTGGCAGATCCTTTACCTCTACTCAATCCACGATATTTTTACTTAGACTTAATTCGAATCATCGATTAACCTTCCATTACGGATCCACAAAGAATTCTACATTGGAATCATTCATTAAATTCGATTCCACCATTATAATCATTATGATGATTCTTTAAATTAGTTAGATACTGCAACAGTACCTGAGGTTGGCATTTATACGTATGTATACGTATAAACACGTACGTATCACACGTTACATTGGCTTGGTAATTAATTGCTCACAGCGAGTAATAATTTCGAATACAATTAAAAAAAAAAAGAATTAGAAAAGATACAAGTAGAATTAAGTAACAGAATACAGTTAAGATTTTACAATAATTTCGTACGTCTATTGTAACAAGTAATTGTAGTATAAGAATACTGTATAATAATAATAATAATGCAAATAATTAACGAATCTCATAGAATGAAAATGAATTCTATGCCAATAATAATAATAATTTTCAGTACACGTGTCCTTCCTTGACTTCTATATAATTAATTAAGCTTACGTTATAATGTTGATTCGAGTATCGCAGAAGTTCAGTCCTTTTTAAATATCTTGTTTCAAGATCATCCTATTTCCTTTTACTTGCATCAAATAATGAAAGCGATTAACTCTGAGACCAGATTATGCTCTCCAGCCATGGAACGTAGTGGGAAACTTTCGTGTAAACGCCAGGAACAATACTGCCACACAATCTGCCAAAACTAGTGACACCAATGACATCGTACATGCAGTAATGATCTGAATTAAAGATGGCGAGAGGACCGCCACTGTCACCCTATAAAGTAATAATAGATTTGATAATAACGGTTTAGGAGATACGATAAACAATTAAAGGATAAAAATTGATTGTCAAATACCTGACAGGTGTCCTTGCCAACTTCCCCAGCACAAATTTGCCAGTCGCCAACAATGCCATATCTGATTTTACTGTCAACGGTTCCTGAGCTAAAGCTCTCATTACAAGAGCTTTGAGGAACCAGCGATAGAGTCACTTTTAGAAGATCATTCGAGCCGCCATCACCCTCTGGAGGAAGAGATAATTAATTAATGTAGAAACTCTAAAGGTTTTTTAAGATTAATGACAAATGTTGTATTTTTTTAAATTATAGGATTATTAGTAACTCACGCCATTCCACGTGACCCCATCCAGTAGCTACGGCTTTGGCACGTGGTTCAAGTGTTTTCCCAGTGTGCAAACATGCCGGTCTGACGTAGGCATCAAATTTGACAGGACTTTCGAGTTTGAGAAGAGCTATATCGTGATACTGAGAAGGCCTTTTGTAATCCGGATGCTTAATTCTTTCAATGACACGACGATTTTGTGGCTTGGCGTTATCAGTTGAGCTGACTAGATTCAAATCGCCCACCCTGACCCAGGCAGCCTTACCCCTGTAATCGAAAAAAAAAATTTTAATAGCTGTCCCAAAATTTGAAACATCAAAATTAAGATATCAAGACTGAAATACCATTCTGCAGAATATGTACAGTGGGCGGCTGTCATTACAAAATTTTCAGAGACCAGGGTGCCACCACAGAACCATCCTATTTCTTTGGATCCCATTTCAAATCCCACAGCCGCCATATGTGGAAATTCTTTAGGATCGGCTCTGGTACCTCCGACGATTAATTTTTTCGTCGTGATTGCACATAACGATATGTTAACTGGCTGTTTGTTACTTAACGTCGGCGGTATCACCAGGGCATAGACAGATCTGCTGTATTCGGCGCATTCTGATAAATTGAAATTATATATTATTTTTTATTGCACAACTTAAAAAGCACGATAAAAATTTTGTAAGGTTTGTTACGGATAAGATGGGTACGAATTAAAAAATTTTGAATGGGAGTGTCATTTACTTTGTCTCGCTATAGAGCCTGCGCTCTCATCCACTGGAGTCTCTGTTATTATAGCTTCGGTTGTTGTTGTTGTTGTTGACGGCCTTGATACACTAGATGGACAACAGACGATTGGTTCGAAACCGGAAAAACCACATAGCGTATCCGGTGGTTTGCCAGCCACTAGTTGAGCGTAAACAGATTGACACTTTTCTAAAATCGAGCATTTTCCTGGTTCGCCATTTTTCAGGTTACATTTATCACCTGAAAATTAAAGTTCGCTAATAATTTCGTGAGAATTCGTAATACGATTATTTAAAAAAAATTAACAATTTTCCTCGAAACTCATTACTATCTTTATCCACGACTACCTATCAATAGAACTGACATAACGCGTTATTATCAGCCGATACAAAATAGGCGTTAATCGGCAGCCTGATAAAATGATCTGCGTATCGTCAATATGACAATAATATCGAATATAAAAAATAACAAAGAATTTCGCGATTGCAAAAACACATTGCACCAAAGTATAATTTGTTCTCATTAAAACAAATTGATTACAATAAATTGTATTTTTTCCCCCCATAATCAAATACACTCGTGATTATCTCGGCTTAGAATAAAAAAAAGTTCTTGTTACCTCGATGCTCAAAATATCACAAAGATAATTTCGCAATTATCGTAATCAAAGGACGAATTGCACTCTTACCATCGTAAAGCTGCGATTTCACTCCGATAACGAAAAAAATCGTTAATACAAATCGCACCATGTCTTCCACATAAGAGAGTTATACGAGCTGTCTAGTTAAATGGTGGACAGCGAAAAGACCGACTGGCAACAGACAAGTTCTTTCCACACGATTCATACTCATCCTGTAGTTTTACCGTATCCGAATCCCCACTTCTCCTGATAGGCACGCACACGATTGCAAGAGTACGCCACCACGTGAGTTAAGGTCGTATACATTATAACGTTTTATAACGTCATGATTTCGAAAGGATATGCAACGCCACAGTGGCGGAAAGTTGTTTACGTTTTTAGTCTCCAAAATGAAGGAAAAATCTCCAGAAGAAAGTTCTAACTAAATTTATCAAGAGGACAAATGACATTTTTAGGATCGCAGGTTGCACGAAAATATCGAAGAAGATTGAGGTTAGATCGAATGAATTCTGAGAAATCGTTAATCGAGGTTTTTCCGTTTTTAAAAATACTAATGGAGATATCTGAAGTTCTTTGACGATTGTGGTTTTATTGTTTAGATTAGCCTTTGTGGTCCACCGTAACAGTTGGCATGTTTGGTGACAACGTTGAATCACGTACGGGTGCACTGTTGTGGATATTAAAGTATACAGAGCTGTGTTAGCTGTGGCATTTATTATAGCTCAATCTGCCATAAGACTTAATGCGACACTAATGAGTTTCGAGAGTTTATTCCGACTTTCAGCGCGAGATTTATATCCTTAATGCAGCGAAGTATTAACTCCTTGTTTAATTAACGACAGCAATTCGAACAAGTTACGAGTCTCTTTGCTCGGTTATTTAAGAGCCAGGGTTACTGAGGATAATTCGTTCGAGTAGAATATGAGATTAACAATCGTCACTCTCTTTCTGGCGAGTTCGACAGTACCTGTGGTCTTTTGTAGCAGAGGAAATAAAAGCAAGGAAAGTGGGTTGTTCGTTTATACGTGATATTCTTCTGAAATTATTCATTGCTTATGGATAATGATCGATTGTTTGGTAATCTTTTTTATTCTTGGTAGAATGCAAAGAATATGGGAATCTGGTATACGAGAATGAGGATATTCCTGTGCTTCGAAAAGGCGCCGGTTCGAAAAGAGTGTCACGCTGTGCTATCGTTGAGACGCCATTGATTATTGGTGGTGTTAAAGCAAAATCTATGGAATTTCCGCATACAGTAAAACGAAAAACCTATGAAATTATTTGTATGGATTCATGGCTGCGGGTTTTTCTTTAATCTTTATTATTTTCAGGCAGTCATTGGATTTGGGACGAACGAGAAGGACGTGTCGTGGCAGTGTGGAGGCACCATAATATCAGAGAATTATATTCTCACGGCTGCACACTGCATGGAATCGCGAGACAAGTATTTTGTTAATTACGCATAGTCTATTATAATTTAATAATTAATGTTCAATCGTTATACAGAGGTCCTGCTCTACTAGTTCGTATGGGTTTAATAAATTTAAAAAATCCCGGACACGCGATGCAGGAAAGAAAAATTGTGGAGAGGATAAAACATCCGAAATATCGTATGCCGTCCAGATATCACGATATAGCATTACTGAAGTTAGATAAACCCATCGATTTGAATGCGCAAGTGAGACCTGCATGTCTTGAAGTCGATCTTGTAATTAATGGACAAAAGGCAATAGCCAGTGGATTTGGAAAAACCAGTTATGGTATATATATCGATTGATATATTCATCAGGTATAATAATTAAAGAATGTATTCATTGTTCTTTTAGACGGAAGCGAAGGGAGTAATGAACTAATGAAGGTTCAGTTAGATTATATTTCGCAAAACGAATGTGAAAAAGGATTTAAGGCTGAGTTAGGCACAAGACAAATGCCGAACGGTGTGATACCGAATTTATTATGCGCTGGTGTGTTGGAGGGTGGCAAAGATACGTGTCAGGTAAATTACAAAATTAAAAAAAAATTTTGTATTTATTGATTAAGTTGAATTTATTAATATTTTATAGGGGGACAGTGGCGGACCTTTGCAAAGAGTACTCACTGAACCCTACTGTATGTACAGTGTAGTAGGTATCACAAGTTTTGGTAAATTTTGCGGTTTTAAAAATTCCCCAGCAATCTACTCAAAAGTTAGTACATATATTGATTGGATAGAGAGTATAGTGTGGCCATAGGAAAATGAATTCTATTAAAAACCGGACTATTCCACAAAGTTAATAAAAAATCAAGAAAGAAGAGTGTTCGACAAATTGTTCGATATGAATACACATTTTTTTAATAAAATAATTTTACTATCAATGATTCTCAGCAGATGGAGCATCATTGACAAGTGTATTTTAATGAACTCAATGTTACCGTCATATGATAATATTAGTTTCCGTAAAATAATAAAAGATGGCGCCACTGTTACGCGGGAGAAAATCGAGCGACATAATCTCAAATAAAAAAAAAGAACTACAAGAAGCTCCAATGCAAATCAAAGAAACAAAAGGGGGAAATAGATATTGCCTATCCCGAGTATCACGTGTTACATAGAAGCGCCGCACGTGTCCTGGTCATCTGCATGACATAATATTGTGTCAAATGACACATCCGCAACTTGTAATCCACTACTCTTTCGTAAGGCATAAACATTTCCTTGGAATGTCTGCACTCACCCGTTATTAATCTACAGAAGAAATGTTCTACAAGGTAAACAAATCATACATAAATACTTTGATCAAGTGTGGCACATATGATTATTCTGATACAGAAAGGTCACAATTAAAGATTCTTACGGAATATCGATCACGCGTTTCGTAAAGCAGACGATCGTGATTGGTGTCGACTTGACATAATATCGGCGTCTTGTCCCAGATACATGATATAATTTATATGTAGTATATAAACACGCAGAAGCCATTTCCCAACAGACAGTAAACCAGTGACACAGTTGATCGGGGAGCCATACAGTGATTTATCGATTCTATAAGTATACAATATCAGTGGGGCAAAAGAGTAAAGTGATTAAATGCACGAAAAATAATTCTAATCAAGCCCACACGACATTACAGCATTGCCACAGACGTCTGGGCTCTGTCGATCCAGACCGTGCCCAATATCAAGATGAACTGGCTCGTACGACGTCTGATCCGACGATCACGATACACCTACGTGTCGCGCTCTCAATCTCTCATAATCAATAACGAAACGCGAATTAAGATTGAGTACATCAAGCAGAAACTCTGCATAGCCGAGAAACATAAGAGTGAATTTTCACTAGAGATAAAAGAGTACTGGGTCGCCAACTGAAAGGAGGATATCGCTGTAGCCTTTTTTTTTATCTTCGTTCGCATGGATTTTATACATTTATATCATCTGTAAAATTCCGCGAGTATACAAGGCGCCATCGGATACGATGCCTTGACATTTTTACTCTTGTAAATTGACAAAAGGATGCTGGACGTCGGCCAAGACACGTATATACGTCTGCATCTATTTCGGACGTCAGGCGTCGTTTCTGGATAGGCGACGGTAGTCTGACGCGTGGGCAAGGTTAAAAACCTAGAGGATATTGTAATCCATAGCAATTAACGTATAGAGATGAATGATAAAGCTTAAAATATTACAACGTAAAAGGATCAAAGTATTCCCGAGGCGTTATTGGTATAAAATTGCGACTCTTACAGTATAGAGTCTGTAGTAGTCTGGTTCGAATATAACCAAGAAGCAAAGGAGGTGACCAGACACAATCCTCAAGGGTAGGTGTACCAACTGGTTTCAAGACAGCCTAACATATAAATTTTCGAAGTCGCTTAATGGCAGAAGCGGTGCAACCACCCAGGAGTCCAGGATACCCTCGGGCACCAGGATACCTCTCGTCTCGTGTTCGAGGCCCGGTTGTGCAATCTCGGCAAATAAATAAAAGTCAGACGTAAAAGATTTTACGGTGTCTGTACAGTTCAGTGGCGCCCAACGTCTGTCCGTTTCATGCCTCTACCACTTATGTTACACGTCTGCATATACACCTTGTATTTCTGCCAACATTGTACGGCTGGCTTGATATTACCGATTAGGTCGATCCAGTTGAGAGAGTAATACGCCCGTGGTGAAGATTCATTAATCAAAGCAGAGAGTGTCGAGATTCATTCCGCCATCTTTCCCTTTTGCTTTATTACAATCGCGATCATCGAACAAGGATGAGAGATCATTAGGATGCAACAGTCCATCCGTTATTCGCTACGCTCTTCGCGGAGTGCAGAAGGTAAACTTGATCGTGAGTCGGAACGATTATAATCTTTTGGCTGAGTTTCTAGATGGCGTTGTCGTACGGGCTTGTATTATATTGCAGCAGACTTTTGTCGGCGAACTGACCTGCCTCACGTCCCAAAGAGACAATGTTTATTCTTTTCTAGATTCTTGCTCCAAGGTGACTCCACGCGCTGATCAATTCTTCAAGTATCTAAAAGTGTCGACCCAGCGAATAAATGATAATACCAACTGATCTATTTCTAGTGGACGCCACTACTTTTCACCTGCTGCTGTTTTTAGGAACGCGCAACATCTGGTTATAGAAAGACTCGGCTAAGATTAAACCCTATAAATTTCTTTGACACTGGCTTTCTTAAGAGTGTGAAATGCGGTCGGCACGTTCTTGGCAAATGATGCGCCCGTGGATTTACCCCGTTCGATTTAGTCAGGACTTGAGACTGGGGGATTCCAAGATGGCGAATATCTTCGATTCAGCAATACTTGGTGTTAGGTAGGAACCTCCCAACCTCGAATTGAACGTCTGTGTAATATATCTTCTCTGGGGCATTGACCAAACTTCTTGATAATAAAAATTCCTTTGTTATCTATACGTCGTTATGCTCATGACTTATATTTTTCTCGCTTTGCGCTCTTAATTAAATAAATTTGACAAATTAAGGTATCGCACTCACGCAATTTTCTCATCAGCCGGCATTCCTCTGCGCAGTCGATTACGTATGCTCGTACGCAGATACATTTATGTAGGAAACCACAGGGGTTGCTGCTCGTACTCGTGATCTGACGTCAAAAATAGACTCTATACGTGCATATGGACATTTATGCTGCAAGGTACCTACGGGACTGTAAATCATAACCCAAGCTCTGACATTCAAGGCTTGTCGAGACTAGAAGAAGGATGCGGCCATGTACCATACGTACAGCATCCGACGTATTCACACGTGGGAGAATAGAATATTTTTTTCCTAAATACATTATATCCAGTTCGTCTCATTGAAATTCTGCCTGGAATATCTTTCGTTCGTTGCACAATAGTCTCAGCACGTAACCGATGCACGACATCAACATAAAAAAAAAACAATAAATATCCCAGTTAAAGATGCCCGACCATATATCTGTCAAGTATTAATAAGGTCAGGCGGTTTGGCTTATCAAAAAATCCCCAGGGTGACTTTTGCAATTTAATTAAACGGATGAGATCCAAAATGCGAGAATAATTAATGGCTTTTATCATGTTTATAACGAATCATCTCACCTATATGCTTTAGTGACGACTTAACTCGTTCATTCGCAACGCCTTGATCGGTCCTTATCGCAAATGCCGATTTCGATGTCTGCGCAATTTAAGAGAACTTAACTCCGTTAAGTAACATCCTGCTCTGTACACTCTGCTGACTCTTAATCATTACGCATTAGCGTGCATCCTTCTGAACCACGAAATGATGATAAATTTGTTTGTACGTATCTTCTCTTTGTTTCTTTTTCTTAAGCCACACCCCTTTCGCAACCAGTGAAAACCTGACGTTACGCGAAGCGTTGACGTTAGCCACGAGTGATTCGACTCAGACTCAAGTTACTCTGAGTCGTAGCAACTCCTCAAGCATATATAACGAGGTAAGCCGTGTCGTAGCGTGCAACATTGCTTTATGAGAGTGTACGGTAAGTATGCAGTTACTTGGGCCGCAATCCGCGGCCGCACCGACCTCAACAATGCAACAAGACCTGCCGTAGAAACAAAAGTCACTCAAGTAAACGTGGAAAATATTTATAAATACATCTGAGACAGTACCTTGTGCTTGTTTCTTGCAGACAGAAAAAAACTTATTTTTTAAGATTCTTTTTCTCAAAAATATTAGTTTATGCTTCTTCAAACCGAAAATCCTTCAGTGTCGACAACTTTCACCCCTACAATAGTAACGTCCTATAATAGTTAACAGTCACACGAGTACTCTCACTGAGATCATAGAATTCGAATGCTTAGTCACCCTGACCGTTTCTGCGCAGATATTTTGGTGTCTAGCCAGGACGAGAATTTGTTTGAAATAAACTTACGTAAGAGACGTAGGTGTCAAGTGATGACCAACTGCCCTTGAAGTATTCCTAAAGACATTTTCGGCAGGTTCACGGTCGAGTTTAAAGATTTCATCCCTGAGTTGGATATTCTGGGATCCGTGTGAATAGTATATCAATGCCAGCTTGACGTAACCTCAAAAACATTGCTACGAGTTATTCTCGATAATCTTTAGTATCTGACAAGTGCCAGTTAATCCTCTACGCAAAGTTCAACTGAGAAATTGCTAAAACATACCGATAAATCACTTCAAATCAGAATTGCGCTTTTGCACGTTCCACGACCGTGGCGCAGTTCAACGCAGTTATACTGGTTTTTCTTTTTTCTTTTTTTTTGATTTACGTGACCAGACTGGAAACTGATTTCAAGCTGTATGAAGAACCGATATGTAATACTGACATATATACAGTGGTTCTTGAAGGTAACAAGTGAACCGTTGCTAAGGTACAACATAAAGAAGAGAAGGTCCCGTCTTAATTTGGAACAAGCCGCCATTGTCACGAGTTGTATACGCAAGTAAAAACACATGCAAGCGGGCAATTTCAAAATAGGTCAATTGTCGTAGCTACGAGTGCGCGGAACAGACCAAGAAAACTCTGGCAGACTTGATATGACTTTTAATTCCTGTCTCTAATATATAATCGACAAATATATAAAAGTACGTACATCACATGTGCACAATCCATGTACGCCTGTCATATGACTTTATGTAATCTGTTTACTGAAATTATGACAGCCAACGGAGCAAGTGATAAAACGGCGTTGCATTTTTCTCGAGCATTAATTGTTTTGTCTTCCACTGTCAATACTTTCCGTAATATGGAAATTTTAAGAGTGACCCGTTGCCCCAGTGCCACCACCCCAGACAACACGTACCGTCCAAAAGTCGTCTTTGAAATGTTTAATGCGACGTAACTTGCCTTTCAGGCATCTTAACCCTTAGCGGCCACACCTCAGCCAGGCCACATAGCGGCCACATGGGGTAACTCATTACCCCACGCTGAAAAA